>PVIC010024221.1:0-26382 GCA_004025085.1 Thryonomys swinderianus | reverse complement strand
ATGTAGATAATTAAAATAGAGAGGTTTAATGTCCATTTGGCTTCACAAAGTTATGACATTTCCTATACAAAGTCAGGGGCTTATTTCCTCTCTAATTCATTTGATAACTTGCCTGGATGGTAATATGAGCTGTGTGTTTTAAGATATCGTATTATTTGTTTAGCCTAGGGGGAATGTAAAATTCTAAAATTTAAAAGCTACAACTCTAACGATCTGAATAATAACACTGTATTTATACATGGCCAGCTAATGCCCTTTATATTTTGTGTTCTCTATACTTTGAATGAGAACACTGGGGGGAAAAATCCAAAGAAGAGACCTCCAATGAACAATTTTATGTACACAATATCTGTTACTGGCACCCTATGAATTCTTTTTCCCCTACATACCACTGAATCTACCCTGTACACTGAACATTTGAAAGTAGTTTTCTATTTTACATTTTCTTAATTCTAATTAAACAAATCTTAATCTTGACTTTAATGGCTGCAATTATGATACTTCATTATGTTAAATGTTAGTTGCAACATAAGAATAAATTGTATAAACAGTTTAGCTGCAATCGCATGGTGTCTAACTGTACATTACTCATTAACAAGATGTGGGTAGCAGCAATTATAACATTTCCTCCTAATGTCCCCATTTATTGAGTCACAGCAGCAAGCCCCCTTTCACATCGCACACTGATGGACGACAGCAGCCTCTGTGCTCGTGGAGAACAGGCACTGTAACCCGCTGTGTGCCTCCAACTCAGATCGATGGAAGTACACATTAGCTCTTAGCCTCACAGGCCGGAGTTCTTGAAGGTCAAAATAGCCATCAGCATCACTGTAGGGTATAAAAATCATTCCACAAACTGTGAACAAAAACAACACAACTTGCTTTGCAGTTTGATTATTGTTTATAGATACAGCAAGCCAAGAATTAAAGCATAGCCTTGGGGCAGCATAATTATTTACAGCTGAAGACTCATATCATTATTAGTGTTCTCCTAATTGCTTGAAGTTATATCAATGTTAGTTGATTTAACACATTTTTTATAACATGCATGGAATTGTTTCCTCTGCATATGGAGTGTCAGTTTAACTGGTAGATGGTTTCTTAATTTATCAAAGTTTTTTTTCTACTAATTGTTCTTTTTGTTTTGTTGTTCTTTTGAGGAAAGATTTCTCCCTTAGCCATAAAACAGGGAGAAGAGTTGAAACTGACCTTCAATTTACCTACTGTATATTGGTGGTAGTTATACTACAATTGTTTTGTTTCATTTTCATTAAAAATTGAAGCCACAGCCGGGCGTGGTGGCTCACACCTGTAATCCCAACACTCGGGAGGCAGAGACAGGAGGATTGCTGAGTTCGAAGCTTGCCTGGACTACATAGTGAGCTCAGAGCCAGCCTGAACCTCAAAGCAAAACCCTGTCTCAAAAATAAAAAAAAAAATTGAAGCTACAACAGCATCTTCAATTAGAAAATGAATGAAACTTTTCTCCAAGTGGTTTATGTTCATCTCTTTTTTTGGGCACCTATCTTGAAATTTTGTCCAACATTAAGACCACAACCTTGTAGCTAATAAAAGCCTTTAATAATCTAGAAGGCATGAAAATCTTCATGTACTGTCAAATCTCTGATCAGCACTCAAGACTTAAAAATGTATAAGTGAAGGTAGCTACAATATAGAGGAAAACATACAGCAATATCAAAGAAGAAACCTAAAAGGGAAATATTTACGTGGTCTAGTTATGGGTGGAGTTTTGAATTTTTAATGTTAAAATGAATTCTTTTTTTAATGTTATTCTTTACCTGGATATAATTATTTTTCTTTTTCTGTAATATATTTTCTACCTAGAGGTGGCGACACTTGTACTGTTTCCTTTGGAAGTATTCTTATACCTGGAAGCAGATGGGTTGCTGCTACTAGAAGTCTTAAGAGTTTAACTTATGGACCACAGTATCAAAGGTTTTCAAGATTAGAAAAAGATCTTAGAGGCCAAGTACTCGAATTCTATCAATCACTCTGTCTGCGGAAAATAAAGGCACAAGACCTTAAGTTCAACACCCAAGATGACACAACCAGTAACAGAGTTGAGAAAGGAAAGAAGAAACTAGATTCAGAAATAATAAACTGAGGCAGACTGTAAACATGCAAAATAAACACAAGGACAACCGTCACAAAATATCATCTAGACCTCTACTTCCATAGGCCTGATTGTGAACAGTCCTGATAAACAAGATAAGACTAAACTCAGCACTGATTTTTTAAATTCCTTCATGATAAATGGCTCTACAAAATATTATGATAAAAGAGCTTAAGTCTTTTATTTGAGAAAATGTAAATGTTTATAAAAATGCTTCCCAAAGGGAAATATCAATTTAACAGCTAATGTATGTTTTTACCAAATTGACCACTACGTGCAAATATGAAACTACTTGAGACTATCTGAGAAGATGGCTAATGGAGCTTATTGTTTAGAAGTATGTGAAAGCAAATACCGATGACTTTGATTCTGGGTCATAAAGGTTACCCAGAGATCTTATGAAATACAAGCTGTGATTGTTAACCTGCTAAAAGTTACCATATTACTTAACACTTGTGATCTTATCTAAGAGACATGTGGTAGAAATATTTCGTAAGATGTCTAAGGACAATTTTGTTCTATCAAAGGGAATATTATTTAACAATTCTCTCTATGTGCCTTTTGCAAAACTTGCTGATGCCTGGAAGAAACAGAAAACTTTAAAATGGCACTTAAGGTTAATTTAATTTAGATTGCTTTTGAACAAACACTAGTCTGTATAGCAGTACTGGTGTGCTAACTCTGGAGTCTGAAGCAGACTCCATCCCATGAACACAATCCTGTGAAAAGGGAAAGGACTGCAGGCACCTTCGGGGGGAGAGGGAGGGGAGGGGGAGGGGAGGGGGGAGGGGAGGGTTGGTGCCTGAGCCACCTTTCCTGATAGTTTAACAGTGTCTCACTTGCCACAGGCAGAAGTCATCTTAAGCAGAAGAGGTTAAATTGGAATAGAAAAGTAATTTTATGTTTTTTTTAAGTAAAGCAAATTTATACCAACTTTTTAATGTATACTTTGACATATACATATATACGTATAGATACCTAGTTTTTGTTCCTTATTTGTCTATATTTAGGAAAATACCAAACAAGCAAAATTAGATGCATCAATAAGAAAAGTACTAAAGCAGAAAAGTGGTCATGTTTAGCATCTTCACTAAGACAGCACACCAAAACGTTTTCTTCTCAAATGTATCTCTGTATTTTTCATAAACTAATAAACCTTTATCTCTTGTATCCTTCATAGCCTTCACTGTACTATTCAGTGTCATTGTCATGTGTGTGAATTACATTTCACACTCAATTCAGATTTGGGTTAAATAATTGTTTAGTGTTTGTCACTGACTAGTGTCTTTGCTTTATAGCACTTAGCTCATCTTAGTAAATATATTTATAGTCCAGCACGATATAATAAGGAATGTAGTATGCTGTAACCTAATTTTATCACCTGTAACACTTCCTTCTTCCCAAAAAACAGTGATTAAGAAATATTTGTAACTGCAACAGTAAGTTGACTATGTTATTCTAAGGATCAGAATATTACTATTTTTCAGATTTCATCTTTTCATAAAAGTGTCACATTTTAGGAAGTGTAAGTGTAGTTGAGGCAGAAAAATTATCTTGCAATCTACTGCAGGAATCAAATTATTAAAACCTATCAGGCAATTATTTATTTTTTAAATATGTTGAAAGAAATTACCATCAAATAGTGATGGCAGCACATTACAGCCTATGGCCCTGGTGAAAGAAGGGGTTTTGAGCTCCTTTTTGCTTTTCAGTCTGTGGCTTCCGGGTTCCCAGTGCTCCTTGTGGAAGGAACCTGAGCCTCAGTGCAGACGGGGGTAGGGCGGGTGGGGAGGGGTGGGAACAAACCTTAGGATCTCATAGGTTACAACATCTGCTGGGCAGATAACATCTGCAGATAATGACAGGGCAGGGGTGAAGGGTAGAAAGGCCAAGCTATGGAAGAGTGACAGGGCGTGGGGGGGTTGCAAGAATTCTGTCACATCCACTCCCCCAGGGAACCCCCTCATTGGGAGCCGGCCGTTTAACCTGTGCATAGCACAGGGCCTCCTAATCCCGACTGCTGGGCCCTGCTTAACTCCTTTTTTCACTCGGAGCAAGGCAAAAAAAAGACACTGATTGCAATGACACTGGATGTTGTAACTGGTAAGTGATGACTCGCACATCCAACACTCTGAACAGTTTTCGTTTTCTCTCCTAACTGGAGCGGGGTGGCACTGAAGTGAGAGAAAGCTCATCCAGCGGATAGATGCTGCTGTCAGGAGGAAGCAGATTAGTCAGTGCTTTGAGCAAAAGTGAATTTCAGAGAGCAGCTCGAGCATGACCACTGGCTCGGATCGCGCCTGGTGTTTGTGGAGACAGAGCAGGCGTGAGGCAGCGGGCACGGACTGCGAACGCGTCCTCAAGCTTCCAGGAGGCCACGCCAGCCCTCGACTCGAATCCGCTCAGGGAGCCTCCCTTCCTTTCCGTCATGGGCTCCAGCGCACCTAGCTATGCACGAGCACTGCATAAAACCACAGCAACCTTTTCAGGGACTTGACTTGTTACCTGAAATGCTTCAAAGTCCTACCACTTATAGAAGTGAAAAGGCAGTGCTCATTAAAAAAAAAAAAAAAAAAAAAGGAAAAAAAGTTAATTTCTTTAGTAGTAACTGCAAATTAAGAAAAAAGAAGATACTTTTTTTTTAACCAAGTGACTTTTAAAAGGCTGATGATGCTGGCCAGCACCCGTGCTACTGTGGAAAATCAGGTAGACGGAGTAGGAACAGTAGCTGTCCTGCGGAGCCTGACTCCAGCCGCCTGGACCTCCCCCCCCAGCCCCCGGCATTTCGCACACGCAGCTGCACGTCGGTGCACAGCCCGGTGCCTGCTGCGGGCGCCTCCTCCCTGAATTCTGAGGCGTAACTCAGGGTGTGTGATGGCAGCAACTGCACCAAGGTATCTCTGTGGCTGTGAACAAACACTGGAAGAGAAGTCATGCTATCAGAAGTCATCTAGGTTAATGGTGAGAAGTTGTTTTCTTTTTCTAACAAGATTTTTTTACAAAAATTTTACAGTGTTTACAAAAGGGAGACAAAAGTACATACATATAATTCTTACTGCTAAACAGTATTTACTGTATTAATTTATTCCCTGATAGACTAATTGAGGAAGTAAATAAATGGCTTTAGAAATAATAACCTAAGAAAACAATAGCATGGGAAATACCCTGAGCACCATATCCCATTAAAAAAGTAATATATATACATATATATATATGTATACATGTATATATGTATATGTATATATCTCACATTCCTACAGACTTGATCTCCATAAAAAATTTACCTATGAAAAAGTAAACAACAATTGGTCGCTCTTATCAATCATGAATGTGATGTAATCTGACAGATAAAAGGTATTCGCTGATAACACTTTTGTTTACAAAATAAAAGAAGAATGTGTAAGGGATCCTGGAGTCTTGAAAGGTGGTAGGCTTATAACAAAAACAAGAGAAGGATTTTGGACCAGCAGAAGTTTTTTTTCAAAATGCCATGGTATCTGAGTGTGTCATTATATGCAGGTATCTCTTACCCAAAAAATAAATAAATAAATAAATAAATAAAAGTAAATATGTGCTTCCAAAAAAGTCATATGTGCTTCATGTGACTTTTCACTATTTTCCTTGTACTCATTATCACTATTAGGTCTCACACAATTTCATAGATTTCTCTAGGGATATTTGCCTTAGCAAAAGTGTCAAGGCTCCCTTCGGACAGAACTCAGACGGATTAGAAAGACAGTGACATACCCAGACCAGTCCTCCTCTGCTGTCCCAGATCCACAAAAGCACAAGATGCAATCTAATGGCAGACAACTTCTCATTGCTTTTCTGCCATCTATATGTTGAATATCTAGCACTACTCTTTTGTATTGTCATAAAATTTAAGCAAGGTTAATTACTGTTTTCCAACTGGATATTCTTTTTTTCATTTTCAACCTTCCCACATGACCAACGACTGACATTTCTAAACCAGTTTGCAGTAAAAGGATTTGAAAGAGCTACTGAAATTTCTGATTATGGGAGATCCTTGTAAGTAATGCTCCTAAGGCAAAGAAGTAAACCCCTGAGAAACACTGATAGGCCCTTATTAAAACTGGTCCAGGGCCGGAGGGTTAGCTCAGTGGTTCCGGCGCCTGCCTCGCAAGCGCAAGGACCTGAGTTCGATCCCGGTAACCACATATAATGCTGGGCGTGGAGACACGCCCACCAACAATCAACACCGCATACCACAGTGCCGGGCGTGGTGGCTCACGCCTGTCATTCCAGCACTCGGGAGGCAGAGACAGGAGGATTGCTGAGTTCGTGGCGGCTTGCCTGGGCACCATAGTGAGCTCAGGGCCAGCCTGAACTACAACGCGAGACCCTGTCTCAAAAAGAAAAAAAAATAAAAAATAAAAAAAAAAATTAAAACTGGTCCAACAGGGGACACAAACAGTAGAGAAGTGACCCTTGGGAAGCTGACCCAAGGAGGCTGCTGACATTTAACTCCAGAGTGACCACTCAAGGTCCTGCCTCGTTTCCTGTCACTGTCTGCTTCTCAAAAGTTTCCATGTGCCCCCCGACAAACAGAGAATTTTAGCTGTCTCTGGTAATATATTTCATCTCCGTCAACTCTAGCTATCAATAGACATAGAAATTTGTTTTCATCTCCTGTGGTTGTGATGAGCTCTCATATTTAGCTCCAAGCATTCTTCTCTTTTAAGCTAGATTCAAATGCTGTAAGACAATAATAACCATTAACTATTACTTTAACAATATCTGAGACATAGCGATTAGCCCTCTAGCTTAGTAGTTATCAAAAATTGCAACATCTAAGGCAGAGCTTTTCATCTGCATTCAATATCCCACCACTCTGCTCAGCCTCACCGAACTTACACATAACATAAGAATTCCATCTTCCCAGCTATAAATTCTGTACTTGGGGATCTGTCACTGTTTCTTCTTTTGACAGCCATGCATGTGCCAGACCTTAATTACAGATTATTTTTAATTCTTAGTCCTTCAGATTTATGCCCCTCCTTTTCTAAATTCTTTGTTTCAAAGGAGGTAGGGCTGGTGTCCTACAGTAACTCGGGAGTGGAGAGAATCTGCCAGGCACTGACAAGAGTGGTTTACACACAAATTGGGTGTGAGATAGACAGGAGCTTTATGGAGATGACAAAGCTCATGGATTGCACTGCCTCACTTAAAAATATTCTTGCTATTTTTTGTCTTTTCCCTGTGTTCCCTGTTACATTTAAACACGTCGGCACCCTCAAGTCTTCTACTAACTTGCACCCCACACCTGGCATGTGCCATGTGCCCTACTTACTCCAGCTCTCTTATTCAAGCCCTCCATCACTGCAACAACTTCTAAAATCTTATTTCCTTTATGAAGCTTCTGGCTAATTGGAAAAGAGGCAGCAATTTCCCCTTGAAGGGCAGTTCCCAGAACTTCTCTCCACAAGACTCTGCAGATTCCTCTGGAAACTGGCTTATTGCTCTCAAAGCTTTGGCCTTATCTGGCGTTTTCCATCTGAAAAGGAAAGTTCAGAGACTATAAAGAGCAGGCCCTTGCATTTTCCTCTGGACCAACAGGGCCTTAATAAGTACTTTAAGTGAAAATGAGATGCTAAAAATCTCCAATTGCCAATTGCCAATTTCCTCTTTGGCTGGAGCTTACTCAAGGTCAATAATTTAATAGTATAGGTAGTTTTTTAAGATGAAATGCCTTTGATGTTTTTACATCCTGCTACTGTTGGTAAGGCAGAACTGATAGTTGTTATTTTGCACTAGTTTGTAAAGAATGAGGGTGTCTAGAAAGATAGGTGTGTTTTATTTAAAATTAATGAGTTTCCTTCTCTCCTAGAATATGTATTTCTTACTTGTGCTTTGCAAATGAGAAGACTATGCCAGCGATCTGATCAAAGGCAAATCTCAGAAGGCCTACATCCTTCAAGCTTTCACCTTTCAACACACACACACACACACACACACACACACACAAATAAAAGATGTGTACGTGGATTCAATGCATCAGGAAAAATCTGTGTAGTCCATATAACAGCTCTCTTCTATTCTCTGACTTCTGAAGTTGCAATCACCCAACCTCAATACAATTAGCAAATGCTAAAGTTCTAGGGCATTTTGTCTGCTCAAAATACAAATGGATCCATAAGAAACTGACATCGCTGATTTCAGTGTCATTTCAATACCTTTCCTGAGGACACACCTTTTTTTTTTTTAACAAGATGCCATTATTCGGTACATCTACACTGACATGCACAGATACAGAATGCTGCTTTGATCCTGTACAGTGTTACAGTAACCAGAACGCGGAGGGAAAAGCGAATTGAGGGAAGCCCTGAAGAGCAGCGTTTTATCAGAATTTCCATGCAATTTAGAGATGAGTTCAGTGGGTACCATGGCAGAACATGAATGCACAGAAATGGCATTAAGTGTTACTTATAATTTCTACATCTAAAATGTGACTCAGAAATCATTCATCTAAATGTAATATATTGATATCTCCACTCATTTGCACATATTAAGACAGACAGATACTAGGTAAAACTATATTATCTGATTTTCCCAAAAGGTATAGTAACTTGGAGGAAATAACTATGCCAGAGTTACTATTTCCTCATTTAATTTTTTTTTTTTTGAGATAGGGTCTCGCTTTGTAGTTGAGGCTGGTCCTGTGCTCACTATGTAGCCCAGGCAAGCCTGGAACTCAGCAATCCTCCTGCCTCTGCCTCCTGAGTAATGCGATTACAGGCTTGAGCCACCAAGCCTGGCATTTGTGGTATGAGGTACTGATTGCCAGTGGGCGTGGCCACCACACCCAGTATTGTTATATGTGTTTACTGGGGATTGAACCAGGGACCTTGGGCTTGCAAGGCAGGCACTGGAACCACTGAGCCAAATCTCTGGCCCCTCCTCATTTAATTTTTGATGCAAGTTTCAGAATTAAAATTATTTCAGGAATGTCTTAAAAATAGTTGTAAGGAGTAATTTTCTTTAAATTCTGGAGCAGATATTTTCATCATTGGGAAGGTCAAGGCTGATTTCAGCATCTGATGGAGGGTCCCTACATCTTTTTGAAAAACTCAAATATTCCCATACACGTACACTCTTGTATGTAAGTTTAGATGCTCAGGCATTCCTAAAACTCGTAAGTCCTCAGAAGGAATCTCTGCCTAAAAGGGATTAAACTTGAAACAGAAATATCAAATTCTAATTATGGCTTTTCTAGTCAGTAGATCTTGAAAAAGTCTCACCATCTCTAAATATTGGTGCATCGAACTTAAAAGATCAGAGGATAGGATCCCTAAAATTAATTTTGCTTTTAATTCTATAATTCTTATTTCTGAACAGCATAAATTACTGTTAACCAACCAGTTTCAGTAATTCATTATTCTTTTTAGATTGTTTAATATTGATTCTGCTTTAGCTAGCCTGCCAATTCTGAAGAAAATGGAAAATTACCTTAATCTTTATGGATATCTTCTAGATTTTGAATTTATAATTTACTGCTCAATTTCACCCAAATTTACATAACAGAAATTTATATATATTTTGTATTCTATCAACTACTCATTATCTGAGCTGCTCACAAATAGTATACCTGAAGAATAATGAATTATTCCTCAAAATCCTCATCACTTTGGGGGTACTGGTCATCATTAACAGCAAACTGACTCGGTATACTAAAAAGAGAGAAGGAAGAGAAACTAACTGCTATTTATCAGCCCAAGACTTGACTATTAATGTATCAGAGAATCCTTGTGTATCAGTTTTTTAAAATCAAAAAGCAAAAAAAAATTATCAAACAGCAGATAATCTGATGAAATATTACCCATATTTTCATAATCTGGTGCTAACTGCAAAGATCTATTACATATATTAGCTGTGTTATCATGATCAATTTTTTATTTTCCTTTTATTTTGAAAGGAATTTAGATTTATAGAGAAAGTGCCACAAGAGCACACAGTGCACAGATAACTTGTGCTGGTAACTTGGTTGGTTCCTCTCATGAGATCTTACGTAAATAACCATGGTACATTTGTCAATACTAAGAAATTAATGTGGATACAAGACTGTCAGCTAAACTAGACACTTTACTCAGACTTCACCCAAGACCTTTCTATTGTAGGATCCAATTTAGCATTCACATTTGTCCTTTCTCTTTAGTCTCTTTCTTGTGAGATTTTTCTCAGTCTTTCCTAGCTTTTCATGACTTAAGTCTAAATCAGATGTGTCTTAAAATGTACCACAAGTGGGTTCATTGATTGTTACTCGTGATATGGCTGGGCTTAGGTTATCTGCAGAAAAGAATACCAGAGGTGAAGCGCCCATTCTATTACACAATCTCAGAAGGTAACATCAACGCTACTTATCAGAAGTGATATTCACCTTGATCACTGTTCCAGGGATGTCTGCCAGTTTACTGGACTTGTTTTAATTTTTCCCTGTCCTTACTTTTTTTACTGAAAGCAACTCCAGCCTTTATTCAAAAGATGAATTTTGAGCTTTAAACTATAAAGGGATGCTGGAGATTTAGTTTGGGGTGCAGATTTATCTCAGAGGCCGGGGTTCTAGTACCTACCTCGCAAGCACAAGGTCCTGGGTTCATTCCCAGGTACAAAACAAAAAAACAGAATTCTGAATGTATATGGCATAATAGATGCGGTCAGCAAACTCTGATGATACTCTACCACAAAGCATATCAAGAGAAACGAGTAGGTGTACATACATATTATTTAAACAACTACTTCTGTGAACAACCACCTTTTAAAGCATGTATTAATGTAAACATTTAAAGAAATGAGAACTAAGGCTCATACTCTTCAAATCTCACAATGAGATCTTCTAATGACAAATTCATTCATTTATTTTCTTTCCATGACATCATAACATTTCTAAGTATACTAGTTTGTCTTGTTTCCAGGGGAGCTCAGCAACCTGCACTTCAATTTTTAGTTTTCTTCAGCAACTAAAACACCTCTTACCTGATATCATTTGAATGTGGCTGAAAAATTCAGAGTGGGCATTTTGTAGGTGATATGTGAAACTGTGGTTCATTCAGGGTCTGTTCTGTCTTGGTCTAAGCGCTTTTCCACCTCTTGTCTCCCCAAATGGATCTTATTTTAGACCTTGCCTTGGACAAAAGCAAGATCCCTCTGCCGTCATCAAACTCTGATAATACTCTACCACAAAGCATATCAAACCATACTCACAGGCCTGCATACGGTGAACTGAATTGTCAACAATCTAGACACATCTGTGGAGACAACTGGTCACCTGCCCAATGTCAGCAGGCTTCTCCCATCACTCTGGTTGCAGACACCAAGCCTGGGAGAATTGTAGGGCTGATAATGATTTGCAGCCACAGCAAGGAAAGCCAAATTGCAACAGGTGACACAAAGGGGAAAGATTCTGTATCACATTACTAATTCCCAAGAGCCAGCCCACATCACTGGGCTCCCTCGTGGGAAGTTCAGGAATGTATAGACATTCTAAAGGTGGCGTTTCTTCTGGTACAATTACTTGTCTTATCAGTCAGTCAAATAATGTTTAATAAGCACTCCCTCGCTTATGGGGATCCACTAAAGCTGAGGAAGAGTTAATCCAGAATGACAGGGTCTCCGCCCACCAGCCACTTACAACCCCACACAAAGACAACAGACCCACACATAATAGGAGACATTCCATCCAGACCTGTCAGGAGAGTTTGCTCCATGTGGGCTGAGCTTGGGGGCTCTTGGGGTTTGTTGTCTACTTTAGAGTTCCGTGTGTGTGTGTGTGTGTGTGTGTGTGTGTGTGTGTGTGTGTGTTGCATGGGGGGGTGGCTAGTGAGAAGCAAGATGGCAAGCACTAAACGACTTTAAAGAACTAGAGAAGAACCATGCAGAATACTGGTTATACTTTAGGGTGTCAATATTAAGTTCAATGAACTCTTCCCCTTGGTGCTGCTGTGTCTAACACAAGTCTGGAGAGTTTAGAAAGTGGAAGAGGAAATACGAATATGTTAGCATTATGTGAAAACTAACAGGGGCTGACCCCATCTACATCTGCTCACCCTCAGCACTGGGTTTTCCCTGCCCTCTTGCATGGTGGTTCCCCACCTTGTAAATACATTTAACCTGCCTTCGTGCAGGGAGTCCCATGCTCTAAAGAGAGACATTCTTGGTGATTCTCCCCAGACCCTGGCAATATGCAAGGCTGAAAGTTGAATGAAGCATCTACTTTCTTGCTATGAATTTAGCTGCTATAAGGACCTCATGAAAGCAAAATGATAATATTCTCCCACTGTGGCTGGCTCATTCCACTTCAAGGCTTATTGAAGTTGTACCAGGAAATACTTAGGTTTTTAAGCCAGAGAAATCCAAATTACATCTCTGTCACTTGCTAGCTAAGTGGAACTCTGAGCGATTTAACTCCAAACTAAAATTATCAGGCTGGGGGTGTAGTTCAGTGGAGAGACTTTGTCTAGCATGTGCAAGGCCCTCGGTTGAATACCCAGTACCTCAAAAAGAAATAATAAAGCAGAATGAGTACAACAAAACAAAACAATCAAGGAAATAATTTGGCCAAAACAAGGAACTGAACTTGTAAGCATATGCATATACACACATGTAATGAAACTGTACTATGTGACTTTGGAGAAGAAGAAACCTCTTTTTACCTCCAATGGAAGAACTACCTCTCTATGTTTATTTTCACTATCATATGGAGGTTAGCATAAGGCTACCACTGACTTTCAAGAGTTTCATTGCCTTCTCTAATTTTATTTATTTACTTAAAGGCCTCCTCCACTGGTTTTAAGAAATAAAAGAACACATTCTATAATCAGAATCAAGACACTCCATTCGGGAGAAAAACAATCTTGAGTTTTATGATAACAAAACATTAGACAAAGAGAAATGTTTCCAGTCACTCGCTCACATTTCTCTCCACCCTATGCAAAGAAAAGAACTCAAATGGTAGACATTTAATTGCTTTGAGTGCTGCTATCAACAGTTCAAAACAAGCACACTAAGTGAAATAACTTACAATTTGAAAGGAAAAATCTAAAGAAAAAATTCAGTATTCTTCATCCTGTTTCTATCATTTTTGCTACACTGATATTAATGTAATTTACATATTTACTAAGCTAAATATGGATGCACAAAGAAAAATAATAAATTCAAAGAAAACAGATATAAACAATTCCAAGTTAGGTACGGGAGACAGGATACAATTAAAATCAGAAAAATAAAATCTAAAAGATTTCTGTACTGATCTTATTCCAGTTTTTAAAAAGATATGCTGAAATGAAACATATGAAGCAATATTCAACATCACTGGTCATTCGAGAGATGCAGATGAAAACAACACTGAGATTCCACCTCCCTTCACAAAGAATGGATGCTATCAAGAAATCAAGCAACAACAAATGCTGTAGGGCTATGGGAAGAAAAGAACCCTTTTACACTGTTGGTGGGAATGATGTAGACTGGTGCAACCACTGTGGAGATCAGTGCAAAGATTCCTTAAATAACTAAGACTCAATGTGCCATTTGACCTTGCCAGTCCCCTGAGAGGTACGTACATGAAAGAATTAATAGAATCATACCATAGCGAAATATGTTTACTCATGTTTGTAACAGCTCAGTTTGTGATTGCTAAATCTTGGAAATAGTCCAAAAGCCCATCAACAGGAGCCTGGATAATGAAGATCTTTTTTTATAAAATGGAGTATTACTCAGCCATAAAGAGCAATAAATTCGAGTCATTTATACTCAAAGAGATGTACCTTGAAGACATACTCATAAGTGAAACAAATAGGACATAGGTGTGTAAGTACTGTTATCTTTTCTCTAGGATGAAAAACTGAAGTTGTACATGAATGCCAAAATGTATGGCAGGTAATGTACAGGAAGAAAACATGCAAAGGAAAAAGGCAAGGGTGAGTAGAGGAAAGTAAAGTAGGGAAAGAAAAAATCTGATGGTAAAAAAAGGAAACAAAGCTTATGTATATTGCTGGGGGGGATTTTAGGGAAGCGAAGGCAAAAGGGGAAAATGAAAATCAAGATGTATCATGTACAGGTACAAGTTCTCAATGCTGAATGTGATCATAATGTATGTATAAAATGTACAAAAATCAATTTTTAAAAAAGATAAGCTGGAAATCGTAAGTGAAGCCTTAAACGTGTGCTTTATGCAAAACGAGAGAGAAAAGAGAAGTTGGGAGAGAAGAAACTCCAACAGAAAACATTATCATTCTTTTCTCTAAACTGAGAAAAAAAAGAACTAAAAAGAACAAATTTGGATGCTTTGATATATCGATAGTGAAGAAAAATACACGTTTGTATGCACAGTAATGCTGAATTAACAATCACAAATGCCAACTAAAAGTTTTCTTTCTCTGTCCGTCCTGTTTTTTCTTACATCAAGAATGATACAAAGAAAACCAAAAGAATTAGGGAATGTGACAATTACATGAATCTCACCTGTCAGGTAAACTACTGAAGTAAAGGCTTGAGAACCACTGCTTTGAAAAACAACTTATAACCAATTCTGTGTATTCAATGGCTTACTGGATCTCAAAAATACAGCAGGATTTCTGATCTATATTTTATTCAAATATTGCACAAAAAAGTTTCAAAATAATTAATAGGGTAGGAGGCTTCAAGATGAAGGAAAATATTTGAAGTGGCAGAAACGAAATCTCTACATAAGGTGATTTCATCCTTTTGGGTTTTTCTTAAAGCAGCACCAGAGCAAGTCTTCTGCAGAAAAAGGCAGCATGAGGGCGGAGTGCACGGGTTTTCCAGCACACTGTCTGAAGGGCACCTCTGAGGTGCGCAAGTGGCTTGCATCAACGAAAGTGCTCACAAGTCATCCCAGAGAGCAGTTCATGCAGTGCACTGATGTGGTTCAATAAATATGAAATAATACCCTGTTGAAAAGAGAAAGGCAAATATTGGGTGTATGTGACAAAGGTTCTATTCTGTGTTAACTTCAGAAGATAAAGGTATATGGCATTTATGGTGACTTCTTTCAATCAGGCTTTAATACAAAGCCGGATATTTTTTGACAGAGTAAAGTCCTTAAAAGTCCTCCTTTGGAGTTCTATACTGAGTCGCCATTATATGCTAAGTCATTGGCTTTGTGTTACATTTAACAACGTGTTAGCATTATGTGAAAAGGAAACCTGTTTCTACAAGCTCTTTGTAGAACTCTGGGTGACAAAGAGAAACATCTTGCTCATATTCAATCATGTACACACACACTTGCACAAACACACACACTTTCACTTGAACTTTAAATTTTAAATCTTTCATATTTTTAAAGGTTTTATGGGAAACATGCTTTCTCTTCTCTCAGTCTAGAATTTTACCTAGACTATAAAAAGCTTTCCAATTATGTATGTCTACATTTATGTAACAGAAATTGGTAAATACAATCTACTATCCACTACATATGATTAATAGTATCTAATATATCCTGAACAGTGTTTTGACTCTTTCATAGCAGATTCCTAAATTATGTGTGATAAGTTTTTTCATCAATTTCCCAGGAGCCTTTATCAAGAACCCACCATTTTAAGCAGAAGGATAAAACATACACTTCACTGACACATAAATTTTAAAAATACTTTTTTACCCACACTAGATGTAAGATGCATGCCACTTCTAAGGTAACAGATAAGATGTACAAGATGTCCTATCTAATTTCTGGATGGTGTTTGCGTGTTTAATTCTCTCTGCCACACTCACACACTTGGCTTTCAAAGCCATTGCTCTGTCAAAGCCTCTGCCTGTTGGAGGGAGACTGAAAGGAAGAAGGGTCCACAGGAGAGCTGGCTCCTCACAGTGTGACCCACAGGCACTGCTTTCTCATCTGTGAAATACTCCCAAACCAGGCCCTGCCCAGCCCCCTGCTTTTAGGAGAACTGGGAAGCTCATTAGAAGTGTGGCTGACAAAGGAAAGGTCTCCTGGTGACACTGCAGGCTCACACGCTCAGTGCACTTCCTGTTCTCAGCGGACAGGTGCTAATGATAGACACAACTATATAGATATCATTCTATGTAAGAATGGCAATTTGTGTGGCAAATATATCAAACAATGAAATGAGAAGCTAGTATCGCCCACTATAGCTTCTTGAAGGATAAATTGAGTTTAAGACTATCTAAAGAACCTGATCAACATCCACTAGGCAGACTGTGAAAAGATTTGCAGTGGAGGGGGTCGGAGATTTAGTTCAGTGGTTCCGGCATCTGCCTCGCAAGAGCAAGGTCCTGAGTTCAATCCCGGTAACCACATACAATGCTGGGTGTGGTGAGTCACGCCCACCAGCCATCAATGCCACATATCACAGAGCCGGGCGCTTGTAATCCCAGCACTCGGGAGGCAGAGGCAGGAGGATCGCTGAGTTCCAGGCTTGCCTGGGCTACACAGTGAGCTCAGGGCCAGCCTGAACTACAAAGTGAGACCCTGCCTCAAAACAAACAAACAAACAAAAAAAGATTTGCAGTGGAAATCACATCTTCCATACCTAGTCATTCTGTTATTTATTTTTCCAATTTTTAAAATTATGCCCTTTACAAAACTCCCCAAAGGGGTATTCACAGTCATTAAGTCAGAAGCCTAGCAAGTAAAATGCACTTGAAATAACAGTAAGAGCTCTCACTAATTTATTTAGAGCAGTATTGGTTAAGTACTTAGTATAGTTCACTAATGAAGACAGTAGGTCTTTTGAATGGTACCCCCTGAGGGTGTTCAGTGCATAATGACCTGCTTTCTGTATCTCTGGATCACATTTCAAAAGACTATTTATTTCTTAAATCTTGTCTGAGATTCTCTTCTGTATTCATATGATCCTTTGGAGATTCTAGTATTTCAGGTCTAAAAGAAATATGCTTCGTGTAATCTTATTTATAGTTCAAAAGGAAACTGAAATATTTTCTGGGAATAAATTACTTTGGTGTCTGCTGTGATTTTTGAAGCCAATTTTTAAGATACCTACAAGGCAGAAGGGAATTTAACTCAGGCACAGATGCAGAAATAACCAATTGTAGAAAGGTGGGCCATGAGATCCGGAAGCAAAAACCATGAACCCAGTCATCATTAGATCAACAAGTCCAAATCTATAATAGCAACTCCAAAATTAACCAGGCGCACGTTTGCTGTTAAGACTTAAATCAGGAGTTATATAAAGCAAAAACAAATAGCAAAATAAGAAAAGTCTCCTTTAACAGTAATTGCTTTAATTGTAAATGGATTAAATACTTCACAAAAGACAGAGATTGACAGAATGTATTAAAAAAACATGACTTTTCCACATGCTACTTACAAGAGACTCAATTTAGATCCAAAAAACATAAACAGGTTGAAAGTGAAAAGATGAGGAAAGATTATATACAAATAGTAAGCAAAAGGGAACTGAGATTACTATGTTAATATCAGGCAAATAAAAGTCAACCAAATTAGAAAGATGAAATCAAGTTATCCTATCACAGGTGATGATTTCACATGTAAAATAACCTGTTAGAACTAATTAATGAATTCAACCAATAATAGGATATAAAATTAACACAAAAAGTAAGTAGCATTTCTATACACTAACAATAAAGACCATGAAAATAAAATTAAGAAAATAATTCCATTTACAATAGTGTTAAAAAGAATAAAACTCTTGAGAATTCACTAACCAAAGATGTGAAAAGTATGTACAATTAAAACAATAAAACATTAAAGACTCAGATACTTGGAAAGATATTCCCTATTCATGGGATGAAGACTTAATATTGTTAATATACCAATACTACTCAAATCTACAGATTCAGTGTAATTCTGTTTAAAATCCTAATAAAGTTTTTGGGAAAACAGAAAACGTATGCTAAAATTTATATGAAATCCCAAGGCACACCAAGTAGTAAAAAAAGAATCTTTAAAATAGTTACAAGCCTCATCGTTACCAATTTTAAAACTTTCCACAATCCACTGTAACCAGAGCTTTCTGGTACAAGCATAGAGACAAATACATAGAACTATGGAAGAGAGTAGGAAGCTAAGACATGATTCACATGTACGAGCACAAAATAAAATGATTTTTGGCAAGTGTACCAAGACTACTCAAAAGAGAAAAGAGAATTTTAATAAATGATACTGGGAAATTCAAATAGGTTTATACAAAAACACCCTCAAGATGGATCAAACATTTAAGCATAGTAGTAAAACTATAAAACACTTAGAGGGAAGCACTGGATTTAACATAGATCTCTTACATATCACATCACAGGCACAAGCACAAAAATAAAAAATATAGGCCACTAGACTTCCACTACATCAACTATCTGTAAAGGAGGAATTCACATAATAAAAAAATTTATCTCATTAAGGAATTTATATACACAATATACATATATTCTAAAATTCATCAAAAAACAACAAAATTCAAAAATGTGAAAAGGCCTTGAACAGATCCTTTCTAAATATATAATAAGCACATGAAAAGAAGCTCAAAATCACTAATCATTGGGTAAGTGCAAATAAAAACCCTAAGAAAATACTTCCTCACACCCACTAGGATGGCTATAAGAAAAATGGAATGTAGCTACTGTCACCAAGAAACTGGAACAAATGGAACCCTTGCACTGTTAGTGAGAAGGTGAAGAACAAACACTAGAGCTACTTCCTCCAGTGATTATAACAGTATTAGCATATCGTCCTGCATTTCTAGTCTCGTGTAAAACTTAAAACAGGGTCATGGAGAAACATTTGTACATTCATGTTTACAGTAGCATTGCTCACAAGAGCAAGAAGGCAGAAGCAACTCAATTGTCGACTGCTGTGTGTATGGAGAAGCAAAATTTGCATAACATGTGGTAAAATATGATTCTACCTTAAAAAAGGGAGAAAATGCTGACACAAGCAAGCTGCCACAGACAGACCTGGACTTGAAGCATTATGCCAAGTGAAATAAGCCACTCACAAAACTAGAGATAATCTAAGATTCTGCTCCCACGTCAGAGACAGAAAATAGCACGGCTGCCGCCAGCTGCCGGAGAAAACGGAACAGGAAGCTGCTGCTTCAGAGGTACACTTTCATGAAAAAAGTTCTAGAGATGAATAGTAGCGATGGTTGCACAACAGTATGAATTTACCTAACACCAGTGTGTACTTAAAAACAGATGAGTGGGTAAATTTTATGTTAGGTGAATTTCAAAACCAACTTTACCTTGGAGAAAGTTCTTCAGTCTTCCAAGTTTCTAACAGATGGCATGGACCTTGTAAATTGAAAGGATTTTTGTCAGATAAAAATTTCTATCAATGGAGGCAATACAACACTGATGTGCTATTAATCTCATTATTGTTATTAATACTATTATTAATCTAAGCTGGCACGAGACAGCAGACTGGTGAGTGGAAAAGGCTACAGAGCAAGACAGATCTATATCTCCATCTGGCTCATGCCCCAATGAAACATGTGACTAGTACATTCCACCATTCAACTTTCTGAGACACAAAAGAAGAAATAGAAAACATCCCTTACAGAACTACTACAAGAATTAGAAATAATGCGGGTGAAGTGCCCAACACACTGCCCAAACATTACCGCACAGTATGTGTTTAACAAATTGTAACTATCAGAAGCCTATAATTAAATCATTAGAAGTAGAAAGTAAGATAATCCACAGTGTATGATACTTAGTAAGCACTCAGTAAATATCAATTCCCTAAATCATTATCATAATTGTCTTTATCATTATTACCATCACTATCATCCTGACAGTAAAATACCTTATTTTCTTTCTGTCTGCCTTTTTCACGTTTTTGCTCCCGATTTAAGTACAACTGTAATCAGTGGTCCTATCTTTAAACACAGATAGGTATTTTGTCTTATATTCAGAGAAATGTATTTTACATTTTAACAGACCGTACTTTTTTTACAATTTTAAAGTAGGCCCATAAGGAGGTAATATACCAATAAGTGCAAAATATTACCAATGCAATGTGGCTTCTCTTCAAATATTTGGAAACCCATAAAAAATGTAAATTCCCTTGTCTTTTTTTAAATCAGGAAATTTGCTTTTCTGTAGTTTGTCTTAAATAATCAATATTTGTCAACATTTCTACTTTCTCCAGAGGGTAGTAATTAAAATTGAGTAATAAATTATCATTAATGTACATGAATTTAAGTGTCATATGTATCTTGTAAAATAAACATCTGGTGAAAATCTTGAGTGACTCTATACATTATAAAACAGAGAGCATTTTTCAATTTTTTCCACAGCCTAAATAACTTTTATTTCCTTCTTAAAATTAGGGGCTTTCTGAGTAACATCATTCCTAGATATAATCTTCATATTTTTCTAGGGCTCTGCATTTTCCCTCCCTTGCTTCTCTCCATATGTCTCAAACAGTCATTTAAAACAGCAAGCTTACGTTAATTACCAGAGACAAGTGTTAATGGATTTTAATTTTGCTTTATTAGAATTTATGCAAATTTCACTGTGTTGAGATTTCAGATAAAATCCTTACAAGCACAACTTTTTTTCTCTGTTGATTTTACTTTGTACAAAAGAATGGGGAAAGTTTTCATTAGTATTCAGTGAGAAGGACTGTTGATAGCAACATTCTTTAACAAGAAATAAGTGTTATAAAATTATCTTTAAAGCCGTATGTTTCATAATTCATTAATTATGGGTGTCTTTCTCCAAAGGTTCAAATATTAAACTAGACATTTTTACTGCCTGCTTATTTTCATTGTCCTGATGGCTCTCTTAGCTTATTTTTGTCTTGCTTAAAATGAGGGCACTGGGGCTGGGGATGTGGCTCAGTGGTGCTACACCTGCCTGGCCAGCACAAGGTCTTGAGTTCAATCCTCAGTTCTTCAAAAGAAAAAAAATGTTGCATTGCCATATATTGAATAATAACTTTCTTCCACCCAGTAGATCTCATGATAGAGATTTATTGGAAAGGTACTTGACAACTTAACAAATATTCTACTAAATGAAAGAGAATATAAGACTTTTAGATTCTGACTTTAAAATGAGAAATTGAAGGTATCAATGAGTTCTAAAATATATGACAGGCATTGTGAACTAGGAAGGAAATGTCCAAAAGGAAAAGGGAGGAGGGACTAGTAAAGAAAAGAAAAAAACTGATGATTAAGAAAAGGAAATAAAGTTAACATATCAGGGGACAGGAAGTTGCAGGGAGGGCAGGGGAATGGGAAAATGAGCATCAAAATGTGTCATGTATTGGTACAAATCTTTGATGTTGAGTGTGATCATATGTATATATAAAATGTACCAATAAAATCAATTTTTAAAAAAGAATCCAAAAAGAAAAAATAATTGTCTCTGTATCATCCAGGAGACACAGACATAATTGATATTAAATTTTATGATACTCAAAATTATTCAGAGATACTTTCTATTTGCATATCTTCTATACCATTTCACAGAAATTCTAAGTTATTAATTCTTGCAATAACATAAAAGTGAAATATGGGCTATAGTCATTTTGTATTACTATGATCAGAGACCTAAGGCTGGGTAACTTTATAAAGAAAGGAAGTTTATGTAGCTCACAATCTTTGATACTTAAGATCCTGGTTCCAGTATTTTCTTGGCTCTGATGTGTGACTCATGATGCTGGCCTCACAAAGTCAAGTGTGTGTAGAAGAAAGACTTAAGAAAGTGCCAGCCTCACTTATAATAAACAATGCAGTCTTGAGGGAACTAATGTAGTCCCACAAGATCTGCCCCACTCTTATGAAACAACATTAATCCAATTAGCTTCCACTAAATCCATCTCTCAAAGTCCCAACCATCTTAATACCACCATACCAAGATTTCAGCTCCTGAACTTTTGGGTGGAAATCTTAGCATATTGTTACCTCCATTTTCCACATTAATAAACATAAGTATTGACACTCAGTGCCATCAACTAATAACTAGTGGAGCCTGGATATAGTTTTACAAAATTCTAAGCGTTATGTTCTTTCTTCTATGCGATAAATCCCTCAATCGATGGAGTTCATTTCTCAGGACAAAAGGGCCTCCTCACATAACTTCCCATGTGATCCCATGAAGAAAATTTAAAAATATGACAATATATTCATAACGCATCTTTAAAAAATTGAAACAAAGCTTATATATATAGGAAGGTGGAGAGGCTGAAGGGAGAGCAGGGGAATGGGCAAAATAAAAGAATCGAGATATATCATGTACAGGTACAAATTCTCAATGATGAATGTGATCACAATGTATACTTAAAATGTACCAGTAACCTTAACTTCCAAAAGATATGGAGTTTAATTCCTTTCTCCTTGAGAACAGCCTGATCTAGTGACTTAATTCTAACACGTAAAATATAGCAGAAATGCATGTATGTCACCTTCAGGATCAGATGATAAAATGATGACAGACCATCCTGAGGACTCTGGCTTAGATCATTCAGAGGAGGAAACCAACTGGTTTGTCTTCAGGGCACTCAAGCAGCATGTGTACAGGCTTTATAGAGATGAACTGAGAACTCTTGCCAAGAGTGGTCTGAGGATCTAAGATCTCCCCAAATTTAAAGACCCAATTTAAAATGGACATCTGAAATGAACAGATATTTTTCAGATGAAAAAGTAAAAGCAGCGAAGGAACATAAGAAGAAATGTTTAACAACACTGGTCATTTGAGAGATGCAGATAAAAACAACACTGAGATTCCACATCACTCTGCAAAGAATGTCACAAAATTCAACAAGATCACGAAATCAACCAAAAAGAAATGCTGGCAGGGCTGTGGGGAGAAAGGAACCCTTCTCCATTTTTGGTGGGAATAAAGACTGGTCCAACCACTGTGGAGATCAATGTGGAAAGTCCTCCAAAAACTGGGATTCGAGGTCTCATTTGACCCTGCTATTTCCCTGGTAGGTATATGCATAGAAGAATTAAAAGCATCATATCACAGAGCCTCAGGTGGCACCTCAACAAAGCTGCTCTCAAACCCCTGCCCTTAGAAACTGAAATAATACAGCCTTCTTGTGTGAAGTCAGTAAGTTTCAGAGTAATCTTGCTGTCCAGTACCTTTTTCATATCTAAGAGAATGTTCTTATTGGACATGTTATTCTTAGAAACAGGCCAAGGTCCAGATTTTCACAGACACTGGAGCCCTGAGTGGTAAAAGAAGAGCCAGATATTTTTAAAACTCAGAAGACATATAGAGCACTGGTTTGTGGCTCTTGAGGATTCACACGACTGGCAGTACACGTGGCTAAGAGCTGAGCATTGGAATCTGAGTTTCATAGGTTAAAAATCCAACTCTAATGTTGATTGGGAAGAACACACAGATTATTTTGCCTTCCTATGTTTCAGTTTCATCATGTGGGAAATGGAAATGTCAGAAGACTTCACAAAGTTCTTGTAAGGATTAAGTATGATACCACAAGAAGAGTACTGACCTTACTTTTTCATACACAATACTGGTCAGCGCTGATTGTTACTATTAGTAACAGTAAGAGGGAGTTGTAGGAAACCAAACGGTTAGAATTTGGCTTTGCAGCAGCAGCACTATGAGCCCTATAAGAGTTTCCTGATGCCAATAGTCTGGGAGTCTGTGAAGTCCCCAGAGGAGGGTCCAGTGCCGTGCATCTCAGAGAGCATGAGTGAAAACTGCAGTAGGCCTCCTGGATAGTGGTCAGAGAATAGGGTAAGAAGATCTGGATCAATAACCAAATAGAAGGCTGCGTGGAAGCCCAATTCCATTGCTGCTGCCCTTTGGAATGCAGGGCCATTTCGTAGGTCATAAAGCAAAGCCTCTGTTATACAGAAGCAAAAGCCTTCAACGATATGTCATTCAATCTTGCCCACAGGATTTGTCTCAGGCTTTTACCCTGATATCCAATTAAGTGCTCTTCCCCCCCAATGAGAAGATGCAAAGCCCTCTCTAAACAGACAATGCCTGGTCTTAAAAAGCAGGATTTCAAAATGGCAATAGTGCCCACTACTGTAATCAATACCAGACATCTTCCAAGACCTTCTTTCACCTACAAATGAAACTAATTATTAGTCTTTTTCTCTGAAAATCCCTCACTATGCTAAGCAGGACCAGCAACAGCTGGGTCATCCTTTGCAGTTTATTCTCCAAGGCCTTTCAATAAATCTGCTTTGAATTCTATCACGCACCCTCCCCCATTACCCTAAAAGAAATATTCAGGAAATAGAGCCTAGTAAAATGATTTATAGCAGTCCTCAGCCAGGTGGTGAACGTGCTGGTATTGAGGCGCTGAATGCCAGCTCCCTCTCGGTCATGCCCAGGTATGAACAAAGGGAGTTAAAAGAACCAGGTACACACTATCCACCCCACTGAAACTCTCAGGCAGAGCACTGGAAAGAAGCCCAGCAAACTGTTAAATAATGTTATCTATACAGCACTGAAGAAAATGACAAGATTTAAAAGAATCTTAGGACTGCAGTGAGTGTTTGAGACTCTCTTTTATTTCAACATCCATGTTTAAGACTTCTCCCTACCCACATGTCACCTGCCACTTGAGATTCACAGCAACAAAGAACGAAACGGTAAGTGTTTCCATGCCAGCCACACCAGGCCTTTTGACTGCTAATGTCATTATCTTCCAAACGCATCCAATTTTATAAATATGTAGAGACTAGAACAGTGTCCTATATCACATTACTTATTTCTGGATACAGTCCTGCTTCTTACCTTGCTTTTCAGTCCTGAGCATCAAGATAAAGAGTATTACTACCATGCATACCACATATTAAAGACCATGCTCACTGTACTGGGTATACTTAATGTTAGAAGACAAAAATAACCACATTGAAAAATACTAAACCCACAACTGGAATGCATACGGTTACTAGAAAGTTAAAATAAAATTATAAAGACTCCATGGACAGGGAATGTTTTTTGATTCCAACTGTGATTTCCACACTAGAGAAGGTATAGATGAACCCCTCAGAAATGAATGTCAAGGAGCCATCTCTAATTTGTTCTGATTTATCTCCTTTATCAGTTTCCAATGTGTTCTCTGATTTACTTCTATTTTCCAAACCATTTTTATGCAAATCTGAAATATCCTTTGTATTAAAACTGATACATTATTCTCCAATAACTTTTTTAGGTTGCCATCACTGGAAATGTTAGTTTTGTTTGTTGGGGATGGAGTTTTTTATTTTTCCTTTTGTTTTGTTTTGTTTTTGCAGTACTGAGAATCAAACTCATGACCTTGCACTTGCAAGGCAGGTGTTACCACCACTGAGCTAAATCTCTGGTGGAAATGTTACTTTTAATACACAGGCATAAATATCTCATTGAAATTCTGTTATCTTCATTCTTAGCTGCATAATTAATGCAGTTGCTTGTCATCTCTGTAGCTTGCACTGAGAGGCTTTTATAAACCTCCCTTGCTTTTTTTTTTTTTTTTTTTTTTTTGAGACAGGGTTTTGCTTTGAGGTTCAGGCTGGCTCTGAGCTCACTATGTAACCCAGGCAAGCCTCGAATTTAGCAGTCCTCCTGTCTCTGCCTCCTGAGTGCTGGGATTACAGGCGTGAGCCACCATGCCGGGCCTTGTGGCATGTGGTATTGATTGCTGGTGGGCGTGAGTCACCATGCCCAGCATTCTATGAGGTTATCCAGATCAAACTCAGGACCTTGCACTTGCGAGGCAGACGCCTGAACCGCTGAGCTAAATCTCCGGCCCCTCCCTTACTTTTTTAATTTAAAAAATTACATGCTTTGTGTCCAGGAAAAGTCATCTTCTTTCCCTCAGAAACATTTTGTTTGCACTTTGGGTTACTCTTGAAACTCCACTTGGGCTATTCAGCCAGGCAGCACTGGCTTTTACAAAGGTATTTTCTCCTTAGTGTCAATGCTTGATTCTGTCCCTGCCATATTCTTTATTTAAGAATAATTATCTGTGATCTGCTCCAAATTCCATGCTCCTAACTTTCTTCAGATATACAAAAATACATCTGGTCAAAAATAGAATTCAGAAAGCAGAAGCAAAACAAGGAGAAAGGAAAGGTGAGGCAAGAGAAATAAAAGTGAGAAAATGCCCATGCACAAGGGTTCCTCCTGACTCTTGCATCTTTTGTCCTTGAGGGAGCTAAGATCATGGTCAGTTGAATAAACAGAAAGACAGAACAAAGAAAGAAAGGCAAGTCTACTCATCTTTAATTGGAAAGATGTTAGTACAGCATTTATTTTCAAAGCAATGAGAGATTTCATGGAAATAAGGTATGTCTCCAAAATTCTGG
>PVIC010024220.1:0-26230 GCA_004025085.1 Thryonomys swinderianus | reverse complement strand
CACATCTTCTTTATCCACTCTCCAGTTGATGGACATTTGGGTTGTTTCCAAGATTGAGCTATCACGAACTGAGCTGCTATGAACAAGGGTGTACATCTGTCTTTCCAATGTGAGTTTTTAAATTCTTTTGGGTATATTCCTAGCAGCAAACTTTCTTTTATAGAGAACCTGAAAAACAGGAAAATTAAGCAGAAACTACAGTTTCCCATATTACCAACATCTTGTATTAGCGGGCTACATTTGTTACAACTGATGATCAAATACTGACACAGTGTTTTTAACTAAAGTCTGTTATTTACTTTAAAATTCGCTCTTCTAAGGGCAGGGGAGGTAGCTCAGCGGTGTTGTACATGCCTGGCAAGTGGAACATACTAAGCTTGACCCCTTGGTACCAGCAAACAAAACAAAACAAAACAAGAGTAAAACTCACTCTTCTGTCTTACAGTTTTATGCATTTTGCCAAATGTATAACGTTGTTTGTCTACTGCAACAATACCATATAGAATAGTTTCTCTGCTTTAACAATGTCCTGTTCTCCACGTTTTCACTTCTACTTTCTCTTTAAACCTTGATCTTTGTACTATTTATGTAGTTTTGTCCTTTCAAGAGTGCCATACAGTTGGAATCATAAAGTACACAGGGCTGGTTTCTTTCATTTAGAAATATGCTTTGAGCCTCCTCCATATGTTGTTGTGGCTTGATAGCTGTTTTTTTTTTAAATCACTGAATGCTATTGCATTGTATGGCTTACCTCAATTTATTTATTCATTCACCTATTCAAGGTATTGAACAATGTCTTGGTTGCTTCTAATTTTTCACAATTATGAATAAAACTTCTATAAATATTCATGTGCAGGTTTTGATATCTACAAATTTTGAAATTCATTTTGGTATATAACTGGATGCACGTTAGAGAGTATGAGCACTTTTCATACATTCAAAATTCAGACCCTTCTGTGATTTGCCCACTTTATGTTTTGTTTAGTTTTATATTGGGTTTCCTGCCTTTTATTTCTTAATTTACAGCATGGTTGTGTTTTTTACATAACTTACAGTGTTTTAGAGCTGACAAATACATTCTTCTAGGTAGTCTCTTGTCTATAGCATCCTGTGGAGAAAAGATTCTGTTTCTATTTATTTAAATATATAAATTTCTTTCTTAAGGTTATACTTGATAGGTTTTTCCCTTATTGTGGCTGTTACTTATAATCTGTCACTTTGACTCTAAAAAACTTCCCTGGATTAGGGAAGGACACCTGAGCAGGCACCTGCGTGGTCACAGAGGGGTGGTTTTGGGTGCTCTGAGGGCTTTGGGTTTCTGAGCGCTACAGACTAGGCAGCTCTGCCGTGCCAGGTTCTTCTCTGTCGGGCTTTTTGGCCTTGGAACCAGACCTCTATGGACTGAGTCCCTGCTGCAGAGCCAGATCAGCCTCTTCTCCTCTCCGTTGTGAGCGCTGGCTACTTTGTCTCAGGAATGAATACACTTACAACTCCTCTGTTTCAAGGTCACAGAGATGTTCTTCTACACTTTCCTTATCTTTGGAGGTTTCCATTTCAGGTTAAATTATCTAACCCATTACAGTTAGCCTTGTAGTTAAAGGGACGGGGTAGGAATCCATGTTGGATTTGCACCATGTGCCAGTGTTCCCAGCATCATTTATTTATAATCTACCCTTATGTCATAGACTAGAGATGTCATGTCTGTCATATGTGCAATTTCCATGTGCTTGTGAGTTTTGGGGCTCCCTGCCTTGTGTCATTGAACTGATCTGTTCCTGATCAGTTATATTCTTCTCTGTGGCTTTTGATTTTCCTTGCTATCTACCAATGAAAGTCTTGTGTCTCTTCTCTCTTTTTCTTTTCAAAATCACTTTAGCTATTTGTTTCTTAGCTATTCTTTGTACATTTTAAAATCAGTTTGTTACAGTACCCTCAAAATCTTCTAAAACTTTGAGAGAAAATATAATTTTTAAGAGAATTTTTATAATTTTTAAGAGAACCAGTAGATTTCTACTGTTCATCTCTTTCACATGGACATGGTTTATCTTATCTGGTGTTCTGTGTCTTTGATGGGGTTTGCAAGACTATGTTTATACTCTTGTGTATGGAGATTGTTAGAAATACATTTGAAGGGACATGAAGGTGAAGTGAATATTTCAAACTGTCTCTATGCTCAAAGACAGAAGAAAGGCCAAGTAGGAAGTAGGCTGATGTATGTACATGCTAATAGAAAACCACATCGTTAAAGTCATACATTCAGAGAATATTTGATGATCTGAGAAAATGTTATTGCTATACATCAATAGTTGCTGAGAGGACAGTGATTTAAATACTATTTATTACCATTTTGGGTTGTGTCCGAATTTTCTTAAGTGAACATACTCTATTTTTATGATTTTTTTTCTTAACAAAGCTGTTGGAAGCAAATAAGTTTGTACTTGCTATCTGACTTTACAGGAGCATTGGGAAAACAGTTTCTGAGTCATCTAATGAGCTCATCAGGAAGCACAGGATTTCTCATTTGCTGATCTAGCTTGACTCACACCACCTCTTCCATCTGCTAGGGCTCCTCGGTTATTTAGGCCACCTGACTCAGCTAAGCATGAGTAAATGTAATTCCACACATTTGCTTTTTCACGTAACAACTATGTAATAATTTACCACTGTGTGCAAAGGACTAGTGTCATTAAAGATAAAGGAATGAGTAAAATTAGCTTTGCTCTGCCGGGGCTTAATATGACATATAAAGATTCAATAGCTTGTAGGCTGTCTTATTCGAGCCCTTGATATTTCTATACACCAACCTCCTTAAGAGTTTATTTTCAGTTTCCTCATGCTGTTCCATCGCTTGGAATGCCTTTGTCTTGTTCTCCACCTGTAAGAATTCTACTTATTCCTCACGTTTTTGTGTGTTACCCCTGATTCTCTTACCAACATTTTAAATGTTTCTGAAACACATTATGTACTTAGCACTGTGTTGTGTTTTCAGTCATGTTCCCAAAATCAAAGATGGTGGCATTACTGCTGTCTCTATTAAATACTATATTTCTGATACTTGTGGACAGGAAACACACAAATCCAAGCACTATGTTTTAAAACAACACACCCCTCACCAGTTTTACAATTATGATGTTGGTCATCAGGAGGAGAGAGAGGAGGAAACTGACCTCGTAGCATTGGGCAAGAAACCCCATGGCCTCACTGGGAACAGACCAATGCACTGTCTAAAACATTCACTCTCTGGTTATTTATTTATTTTTTGAGATAGGGTCTCACGTAGCCCAAGCTGGCCTTGCACTTTCAGGGATCCTTCTGCCTGCAGTGTGTATATATCTTTTTTGTCAGACTGGGTCTCTATATATCCCAATAATAGTATATTCTCCTGAGTGCTGGGATTATAGGCATGTGCCACCACACCTGGCTTACTAATTCTTAGCATAAAGGCTCAGTGTCCCTGTGGGTTAGTAATGAAGCCAGTTGAGATGGAGAGAAGTGTAGTCTAAGCATTCTGCCTGAGGAAACAGAGAATGCAGTTGAGAAAGAGAGATTTCTCATCCTCTGAAACTGGAAGAAAGCTGAGGAGGGTTCAGATTAATCTTGGTCAAATTCTAAGTGTGCTGTTGGATGGAATTTGATGAAGAAAACTTAATAGAATTGAAGAGGATTGAGCACTGGAAAAATTGGCTGAAGTTTAAAATAATATTTATGAGACAAGAAGCAGTTGTAAAAGGTCAGGTAGAGGTTGGAGATCCTTGCATTTTAGTGGCTCCATTTATAGGTGCATCATTTTATACTATTGTTACAATGAAGGAGGAGAGCAAAAGTTATAGAACTAATCCATTAGGTGTGACTTTTTTGTTTGTTTCTTTTTTGAGATGGGGTGTCACTGTCTTGTTCAGGCTGGCCTTGGACTCACTATGTAGCCCAGGCTGGCTTGAACTTGTGGTGATCCTTTCTGCCATAATCTCCAGAGTGCTGGGATTCCAGGCTGTGTGCTTTAGAATTGAGATAATTCATGAAAGAATTGTGCACCTAACTGATCACACAAGAGTGACTGCATTTGGAGAGAAAAGGTTCAGAAGAAGATTTCAAGAAGTGAAAGGATCAAGAGCACAAGGATTGAATAGAGCTGCTTGAAAGGTCAGAGTCCCCAGTCAGACCACTTTAATTTAAAATGGTGGAACAATTCCAGATGATAACAAGTTACAGGTATGATCAAAATTATGGGCAGTGAATCAAGTGGAAATAGTAATCACTGAAGTTGAGGGCATCGAGAAAGAAGGAAACTAAGATTTTGGAAGGGTTATCCACATGGACATTGGAGATTCCCAAGATGATGCCAGTTTCCAAGTATCTCAAAATACATGAGCATGTATAGTCAGCAGCCGTTGGATATATACTAACTCTCAGAAAGCTGTGATACTTCAGGAGGAGTGAAGGTTTGTAAGTAACTGGGAATGAGGAAAACCTTCACCTCACCTATCCACCTTTAAATATGACTCTGGAGAAATGAGCTAAATTTAGAGGGTTTTAGAGGAGGTGCTGGTTTTGTGCACAGCTGGGTCTTAGCTATGGATAGGCACTGAGGTAATCATCTATGAGTCAGGGGTACAGAGAAGTCATGGGACAGCGAACTACTACAGTGTGTATGTATATTTTTTGTCAGACTGTGTCTCTATATATCCCAATAATAGTACATTCAGCATCCATGGCCGCAACAGCTTTTCCAGGTTCTGCAGTCATCTGAACAAAATTTTTAAAGATATACAGCAGATTCCATTAAAAATTTAAAGAAAAACCTTAAAAATGGCAAAGTTCCATTATTATTATGCTATCTAGCACTTTTTTAAAAAATAAAATATATCACTCTTTATGGTTAATACTCCAGTTTATTAAAAACCCATCTTCTTTATTCATTTATTGGTTGACAGGCATTTGGGCTGTTTCCAAGAGTTAGCTATTTCACAGATCTCACTGTGGTATGATACCTTTAATTCTTACATGTATGTACCTAGCAGGGGAATAGCAGGGTCAAATGGGAACCTCTGATCCCAGCTTTTTGAGGTCTCTACCTAAAGTTGCTGTCCTTATAAGGCAGGGAAAAGCAGACAACTGGGGAATAGCTGATTAGTTAACATCATATTATTTTAGGCTCTTTCTTTTGTATAAGGATTAAAACAGAGGGAACTTTATCATCAAACCTGTTGAAACTGGCCTGTTGAATGGTTTAAAAATGGGATGTGTGGCCGGGCATGGTGGCTCAGGCCTGTAATCCCAGCACTTGGGAGGCAGAGACAGGAGGATTGCTGAGTTCGAGGCTTGCCTGGGCTGCATAGTGAGCGCAGAGCCAGCCTGAACTACAAAGCGAGACCCTGTCTCAAAAAACAAAAAAACAAAAACAAAAAATGGGATGTGTGTATCCACAATGGAATATTATTCACCCACCAGGAAAAATTAAATCATGCCTTCTGCAGGGAAGCAGATAGAAAGGGAGAGCATCATGCTAAGTGAACTAAGGAGACTCAGAAAATCAAATGCAGCATTGGATGTTTTCTTTCATATGAGAGATCTGGGAAAGCTGGTAAATAAATTTAAAAAGTTGACAGGAAAGTGGAAGGGAGGCTCCTAGTGAAGATGAAGGGGTGGGCAGGGGAGGGCACAGGGAAAGGCAGATAGGGGGGAACAAGCCAAGCTGTGATAAGTGGATGCACGAATACACCGAAGTGAAACCCGCTCTGCTGTATAGCGAACATACACTTTGGAAACATTGCCTGCCAGGGAGATTCGGCTCTCTCCATAATCCTGATTTCTCACAAGAGGCCCCAAAGAGCTTCAACTCCCTTGCTGATGTCAGTGACTCCGTTTGAATCCTCTGCCTGCTCGCTGCAGGAGCCTGCTTGGAAACAGTGGCTTCCTGTACTGTTTACTTAACAAGAGCCAGAAGTGGCACTGTACCCCACAGGCAGTGCTCCGTGGGAGAGGAAAGGGAACACGGAACGGGACATTACAGCTTCAAGAATATTTTAATCAACCACTCAGCAGCAGCGTTTCACCGTCAGCAGAAAAGGATCTGGATGCAAGGGACTGTGAGTCCCGGATACCCTTACCTGGAAAGGTCCTGGGAGAATGGGTACATATATTTATTTCCATTATTTTTTAGAGGGAGCGGTGTGGGCTAGAGGCAAGAGGGCAGAAGCATCAAATAGAGGAAAAGGACAGTGTGTGTTGTGATGGCTCAAGTTTTAACAGTTTACTAATTTACAAATCACAAGGGTGACCTAACATCTGCAGGGAGGAAGCTGAGGCCCGGGCACGGTATAACGGTATAAGGTCCAGGCCTCCCAGGTGCCTTGGCCAGAGGGTGAGGTGGCCAGAGTTCACACTCCTGGGCAGCAGCTGGAACCAGGCTTATGTCTGCTGCCTTCATGGCCTCCCCTCTCTGTTATGAAAAGCATTATCAAGTTTGTTCATCTGTTTTCCTTTTGTTTTCATACTTATAATTTTCTGCCCGAAGTAATGCCAGGTGCCAGAGGCTGAAGGCCCAGTCCTTGAAGATTGTCCTCTGCTTCAGAGGTCAAGTACCAGGTCCAGGTTGCGACCTGTGCTTCTGAGTTCCTCGTTCAGTTTGCTTAATTTGCTAGCGCAGTTCACAGGACTTGGGAAAATACTTTATTTATATGTACTGACTTACCATAAAAGGATCTAGATGCCAGAGGAAGAGGTGGGAAGGGAGGGTGTGCCGCGGGACCCCCACCTCCCTGCCCTCTCTGGAGCCCTTCTCTCCCAGCCTCTCAGAGGCCAGCAGCTGGGAGCGCGCACCGTCTCACTGTCCATCTTCACAGCGCTTGGACCCGGCACCTGCCCCTTTCTTGGAGGTTGGTGAGTGAAGCAGAAAGTTCCAACCCTCAAATGCCCCAAGCACTTCATTTTTCAGCAGCCAACTCTGGAAGGGAGGAGAGGAGGCAGAACCTTAGGGCTGGGCTGAAGGGCTGGGCCTAGTAGTGAGGGCAGTTGAGTAAAGGAAAAAGGACCTTGTAGCCATCAAATCTGCAGGGTATGATTTCAGGATCCTCAAAAACCTGAGAAGTCCCACCCCTCAATTTCCCCTTCTTCGTGGAGACAGGACTCAGACCAGGGTGGAAGTGCCCACAGTGGGGGACAAGGATGCCATGGGTAAGGAGGGGTAGGAGGTCTCCACAGTAGAAAGAGTAGACATCCTATCTCCCTGACTGGATCCACAAACTGCTGAGGGCCAGGGGACACATTGTAACACAGCCCAAAGTGAGAACAGAAGGAAACTATGGCTCTTGTTACATTTGCTGTTCAATTTAGAGTTTGTATCTAGAGTTGATCATAGCAAAAGAGTAACATGGTATTTGTGTTGTGCTCAGTGAGAAGTTGTACATCTCACTTCTAGAATTCTGATTTTAATACTAATAATAACATTTATTGAGCACTTACTGTGTGCTAGGCATCACACTTATTCTTCAGAAAAACTTAGCTGCCCCTGTCATTTTACAGATGACAAACTGAGGTTTATTAGCAGCCTAGAAGTGGTCAGCTAAGGTTCCATCTTTGAGTCTCAGAAACCTGTGGTGTCAACTGCTGGGCTGGTCTTCCATCCTCTGTGCTTGTGTAGAAAGTGATCCTATGTGCTCAGCTTTGCCCCTGCGCCTGCCCCTGCCCCTCCCCCTGCCCCAGGCACTTCCTGAAGTGCAGGAGGTGCTGAGACTAGGGAGACAGGTTTTTATTGGCTTCCAGAGGAGGGATAGGGAGGGACTGGGGTTGAGTCAACTGACTTTGGATAGCTTCCTCTTGAGGGAATCCAGTTCCTATGAAGACTGGAAGACACGAGCCGGCCTGGAGGAGGGCGTGGCAAGATTTTAAAGGAAATAATAAGAAAATCTCAGGTTGCAACTTGTCCTTCCGAGAAGCAGCATGCTTTGTCATAAACACGGGGAGTAAAGTCTATCTGAAATGCCTTCCCTCATTCTATAATGTTGATAGCAGGTATTGGGTGAAGTGGGAAGGCATTGAGGAGTTTTAAAGAGCGAACTTTAAAATATGAGATTTACTCTGGCAGGAGGTAGACAAGCAGCCTGGAACCACCTCCTCCTCTGTACTGCTAAGGGTGATCAGAAAGACAGAGGAAGAATGTTCAACACTTCCTCCCTTTTAGGGCCCCTTTGTTAGTGTTCTCAGGCTTCCCAGAATGCATCACTCTCTTGTCACATCAGCAATTTACCTGTCCTTCTCTGGAATCCCGGCCAGATTTACCTCTGCTGTTCCCCACTAGAGGTCCTTGTTGTCCCCGGGCTCCATGTGAAGTTCCAGAGGCTGAAATAAGGAACTTAACCCACCCCTGTCACCTAAGTCTTCATGCTCCCTGATTCCCGTCACAGAAAAAGAATTTTCAAGACACACCAGTCAAAGAGACACGAGAGAGATTTATTAAAAACAAAGAACGCACCCAAGGGGGAGGAGGTAGGTGCTCAGAGAAATGAGGCACAATGCATTTGTATATATGGTGGGCATAGGGCGCCTCCCATTGGCTCTTTCAGCATGATTGACAAGGGGGCCGAGGTGTATCATTTGTATTACTGTGCAGGTCCTTTCCCATAATTCACTCTGTTGCCATTGGATGCACAGCTATAGTCCATATGTATAAACTTAGTAAGCTCCTTAGTGAAGAGAAGTAACCATAAGTCATAGTGGAGACTCCAACAGTCTTGGTCTTGCTTTGGGATTTTGGGGAATTTCCTAGAGATCTTTGTTATTTTTATCTCTGCCTCCAGTAGTGAGCCTTAGGACAAAGGCCAGGGGTTGGTCCTGGGGCACTGCCCAGGTTCAGGTGAGTGGAGGAGCAAGATCCCATATCTGCAATATTAATAAAGACCTTTGTTCACTGAAAGACTTTAGTTTTCCTTCTCTCAGCATTGGGAATTGAACCCAGCATCTTCACACTGAGCTACAACTTCAGGCATCTTTCTTTTATTTTGAGGCAAGAGCTTGTTAGGTCACTAAATTGCCTCAGCCTCTAAGAATTCTGGGATTATAGGCTTCAGTCGAGACAAAAGAGGGAATTTTGCCTGAAGAGTATTGACAGATTATTATTATTTTGACATATTTTTAGTATTTTCCTTGTGATTCCTCAGGATGGAAACAGCTCCAAAAAAAAAAAGCTACTACGTGTGTGCACTGCTTTCTGTATCCTCTGCACTTTCCCAAGTGCTTTGGTTACTTCATCCTCAGTACAATCTTCTGAAGCAGGTACAGTTACCATCCCCTTGTACAGATAAAACCACAGAATAAAGTACTTGTCCAAAGTCTGTTCATAATAAATACCTAGGCCACCGTGCCGTACAAAGAATATTGTATAGCAATTTCAGGGTGCCCATATACTATCAATGTCAAGTTATTTTAAAGTTTAATTTTATCCAACTCTATTGCTTTAATCACCTGGATGAATCATTTCAGCATTTCTCAACCCCCATTTCCCTCTGGAAAATGGAGAAAAAGCAGAGGACTCACAAATTGGTTAGCTCATGCCAAAGTAAAACATTGTGTTAAAATTCCAGATGAACTTGAAAATTACACACTAGGTTTTGGAGAAACTAGTGCTCAGCAAAGAAACTGGTTTGTTACTCAATAGTCTTATCGTCTATGAGTGAGTCTTTGATTCTTATTATCATAGTTACATTTCCTGTTTTTCCTTCCAATCTCATCTGAGTTACGTGGATCCTGTATCTCTGAAATTTGACTTTCTAGCCAGAAGGAATGAAAGAAACTGAAACTTAAATGTATGTTCAAAAGGAAACCCAATGCTAAAACATTAAACTTACTTACAAGGAGAAATGCTGATAAAATAATGGAAGTGACATCGCTAGAGCAACCCCTGTCCTGCGATATTTTCTCTGAACAAGAACACACAAAAGTTTGTGAATGTGATTGCTACTATACAGATACTGATTGGAAGAGGTCAGTAAATCTGTCTTTTTGCTTTATCTTTTTCTCTTCTCCTTCTCTCTCTCTGTCTCTCTTTCTCTGTCTCTGTCTCTCTCTTTACTTCTTTCTGAGACAAGATCTTGCTATATAGTTCAGGTTGGCCTCAAATTCACAGCAGTCTTCCTGCTTCAGCCTCCTGGTCTTTTTGCTCAGTTTTGTGAGGGTGTGACAGAGCTGGATTAATACACTCGCAGAAATCAGCACTTTTAATTCCACCCATTCATTCATTTATCATAAATGTGGCTCTGGGTATTAAATGCAGCATACAGTACTGCTAGGCAAGTGGTCTACCACTGAGCTGCATCCCCAAAGTGCCCCCCTGCTTTATTTTAAAGTTTATGTTGAAATAGAGTCTTGATAAATTGCCTAGGCTGGGCTGAAACTTCCAATCCTCCTGGCCCAGTCTCATAAGTAGAAAGGAATACAGGTGCGCACCATCCCATGAGTACAACAGTATTCCTCTTTAACCCAAACTTTGACCAACATCTGCTTACTCCCCTAACCCCCACATACACTCATTTTCATCCCTAACCCCTAGGAAACACTATTCTATCTTTGGTTCTCAAAGTTTGATTATTATTATTATTTTTAGTTTTTTGAGTCAGGGTCTTTGCTTTGTAGTTCAGGCTGGCCCTGACCTCACTGTGTAGCCCAGGCTGGCCTTGAACTCACAGCAATCCTCCTGCCTCTGCCTCCCGAGTGCTGGTATTACAGGTGTGAGTCACCATACCCGGCACTGTGGTATGTGGTACCGGGATCGGACTGAGGACCTTGCACTTGCCTGGCAGGTGCTGGACCCACTGAGGTAAATCCCCACTCCTGATTAGTATTATTTTTATTTAGCTTCATCATTCAGTCTTTGTCTTTCTTTTCTTATCTCACTAAGCATGATGACCTCTAGGTTCATCCATGCTGTGGATGATAGGATTTCCTTCTAGTTTCAGGGTGAGTAATATTCCATTGGAGATACCCCCACATGTTCATCATTTATCTGTTGTTGTTATCTGGGCTGATTTTACTTATGGCAATTGTGAATAATGTTGCAAGGCACATCTCATGTACAGACTGATTTTATTTCTTTACCATATATAATTAAAAGTAGGATTGCTGAGTCTTATGGCCATTTTATTTTTATGTTTTGAGGAATCTCAACACCATTTTCTTTAGTGGTTATGCCATTTTATATTTTCAATAAGTGCATATCCAGAGTGCTCAAACAATTGTTAACTTTTCCCCAATTTTTTAAAAATAAAAGCATTCTTAGAGGTATGAGGTAATACCTTGTAATCTTAATTAACATTTTATGATTTTTAGCACCTTTATATACCTGCTGGCCATTTGTATGTTCTCTTTCAAAAAATATTTATTCAATTCCTTTGTCCATTTAAAAAGAACTGAGTTTTCCTGTTGATATTTTTATGTTGTTATATTTATTAACTTTTTATCAGATGTATAGTTTATAAATATTTTCTTCCATTCTGTCAGTTATCTCAACTTTATTCATTATTTCCATTGCTGTGAGGAAGTTTTCTAATGTTTTTTTTTAATTGTTGTTCTGAGGATCAAACTCAGGACCTTGCACCTGCCAGGCAGGCACTGTGCTGCTGAGCTATGTCCCAGACCCAGAGGCCATTTGCTTATTTGCGGTACTGGGGATGGAGTTTGGGCCCTTCCTTGTGCATCCAAGGTTGGCGTGGCACCACTTGAACTAAATGCCCAGCCTGAGGCTATTTATTTTGATGCAATCACAATCACAATAATGTATTTTGGTTTTATTGCCTGTGTTTTAGGGGTCATAGTGATGAAATTGTTGCTATGACCAATGTTAAGATTTTCTTGTTTTTTTTTCCTACTAATTTTATAGTTTCAAGTTTAAATCTTTTTAAATATAGGATAAAATTTTTTAAATATAGGTAAAACTTCTGTATGAGGATATCTACTTTTGCAAATAACATTTTTTTGGCTTTGTTTTGAGATGGGCATCCTGCTGTGTTGCCCAAGCTGGCTTTAAACTAATGATTCTCCTGCCTCAGCCTCTTGAGTAGCTGGGATTACAGGTGTGTGCTATCATGCCTGAATTCCAGCAGCATTTATGGAAGAGACTGTCTTTTAGTCAAGAAACTGTAAGCTTGACACCTTTTGTTTTGGAAGGGAGTACCAGGAATCAAACTTGGGAACTTGCACTTTGCGAAGCAGCCACCAGAACCACCGAGCACATCCTCTGCCCAATCTTGACAATTTTTTCAAAGATCAGTTCTGGATTTATTTCTAGAGTGTTCATTCTGTTGCACTTGTCAGTATCTTTGTTTCTATAGCATACTGTTTGGGTTATTAGAGCTCTACAGTGTGATGCCTGCATCTTTTCTTTCTTCTCATTCTCCCCCTCTGCATTGTTTTGGTTGTTCTGAATGTTTCCAGGCTCCATACAAATTTTAATGTTAGAATACAGATAGGTATCACATCAGCTCTGTAGATTGCTTTGGGCACCATGACACTTTTACAATATGAATTCCTTCAAACCATGAACACAGAATATCTTTTCCATTTATTTGGCTCCTCTTTAAGCTTTCATCAAGATTTTTTTTTTGAGTGTGCAGATCTTTCAATTCCTTAGTTCAAATTGTTTCTAAATATTTATATGTTTGTGTATTATTACACATGGGGTAATTGTCTTGAAATCTTTTTTTTTGTACAGTTCACTGTTACATGGAAATGCTGCTAGTTTGTGTATATTGATTTTGTACCCTGTAATGTTACTAAACTTGTTTGTCAGTTCTAACAATTTATTGCTGAAGTACTTAGAGATATTTATACATAAAACAATGCCATTTACAGACAAACACAATTTTTCAAAGCAGACAGTTTGGATGTGTTTAATTTCTTCTTCTTGCCCAATTGCCCTCGCAAGGGCTGCAGCACTATGTTGAGAGTGGGCATCCATGTGTTTTTTTTTTGGTTATTTTAGGAGGAAAGTTTCTGACCTTTCATCACGGAATGTGTTGTTAGCTGTGGAATTGTGATAATATGGCCTTTATTATATTGAAGAACCTTTCTTCTTTACTTACTTTGTGGCAAAGTCGATGTCAGGAAAGGTTGTGGAGTTTAGCCATGGTTTTTCTGGATCTATTAAGATGTTCATGTGTTTTTTATCTTTCATTCTCTTAACGAGGTGCATGACATGTGTTGGTTTGTGTATGTTGAGCCACATTTGCATTCTCGGGATGCATCTCCCTTGATCATGGTGAATGAATCGTTACATGTGCTGTTGCTTCCCATGTGTTGGTGACGCAGGAGAGTTAAGGCCTAACTCCCCACCTGAAACGCGAGTTCGTGTTCTCTAAAATTGAAGAATGAATTTTAGGAACGATGGAGGTTTGAGTAGGAAAATTTTGTTGAGAGAGAAAGCTTCTGCCTTGAGAGAGACAGAAGGGGGGCCCGGAAAGTGGGTAACCCCCTACCTCACTTTTAGAGGGCTTTTATGGAGCAAAGTCACGAGGTGAGGCGGGTCTGAAATAGGGCGGCTTCCAATAAGATTCAAAAAAGGTAGATGGGTTACAGTTGACCAATGAGTACAGTGGGGGCTTCCAATAAGATTTGAAAGAAAAGGGCAAACTGTGACTAACCAATGGGTAAATGACAAGCATAGCTACTTCAGCAACCTTTTGATTGAATAGGGTCCAATGAGAAATCAAGCCCTAGAGGGTCTTGCTTGTCAGGAGACTCCTCCAGGTGGTTCAAGGTCCTGCCCATTATCTGGGGATTTTGTAATTACTGTCTTCCAGGGAGGGGCTGGATCCAGACCTTGACCTTCTGCCCAGGGAGGAGAATAAGGCCTGTAGTGTAGTTTCTCATTGATGGTGTTGACCTTCAGAAGGATCCTCTTTTTTGCAAGTCTTTCAAGGGCTGGCCCTCTCTATCTGCCTACATATGTCTAGCTGGCTTTTCTACCTATAATATTGGTGTTGTGTTGAGGATCTTTTCACAGCTTCCTGGTTCAGTCAGACGGCAGGTGAGGTAGCACGCAGGCGAGACTGTGAGAGAGGGAGGAAGGGCACACTTCGTAACAAACCCATGCCGTGAGTGACATCAGTACATTTCTGTGGCAGGACTCTCAGGCTCTAGCCATCCTTGGCCCAGTCTCTCCTCTCCTCACCATGGCCTTGGGGGCTGTTTCGGACCCTTTTACTGCACAGCACTGACGGTCCTCCTGTCTCTGGAGTGGTTTCCAGAGACGCCTGTACCTGTGCAGATCAAGAGCCTTCAGCATGCTCTGAACGTCTGTGTCCAAATGCCGGAGCTGAAGTTCTGAGGGTAGCAGTGGCCCTTCCGAAGTATCTCAGATTACTGGAGGCAAAGCTGTGTCTGTATAGATGGGAGGTTAGTAAATGACAGCTCCCCTGTTTCAAAGATTTCAAAAGTCTTAGAATTGTTTTTGATTCTTTTCTTTCCCACTCTAGTTCTTACTCCCATCAGCTGGCTTTAAAATACATCCAGAACCCAATAATCTCTCCCCCTAAGGTACTATTATTTGGACCCCATTTAGAATACAGCATTATTTTATTTATTAAGAAAATGAAAGATTTCTAGTCATGTGATCATTTACTCTCTGTTACATACAAATGTTGTTTCATCCTTTGTACTTTTCCCCCAGAAATCTCTGTTCTCCAGAGACTAAGTTAAATACTCACTCCATGCAGTTTTGTAATTTCTTCTACATCCATCTATAAATTAACAGCAGATGCTAATTCCTAGCTCACTTCTGTGTCATGGGATGCTAAGGAATTCCATGAGGAGAAGGATTATGTCTCACTTATTATAGGATCTCTGGATCAAAAACAGTGCTGGTGGGCCAGAGATTTAGCTCAGTGGTTCTGGAACCTGCCTCACAAGTGCAAGGTCCTGAGTTGGAGCCTGCCTCACAAGCGCAAGGTCCTGAGTTCGATCACGGTAACCACATACAATGCTGGGTGTGGTGATTTATGCCGACCAGCATTTAGTACCACATACCACAGTGCTGGGCGTGGTGGCTCACGCCTGTAATCCCAGCACTTGGGAAGTAGAGACAGGAGGATTGCTGAGTTGGAGGTTTGCCTGGGCTACATAGTGAGCTGAGGGCCACCCTGAACTACAAAGCAAGACCCTGTCTCAAAAAACAAAACAAAACAAAACAAAACAAAACAAAAAAAACAGTACTGGTGCTGGGTATGGTGGTGCATGCACTTGGGAGGCTGAGGCAGGAGAATTGCCTTGAGTTCAAGGTCAACCTGGACTACATAATAAGTTTAGGGAGAGGCTGTATTACAAAGTGAAACCCTGTCTGAAAAGAACCAAAATGAAACAAATGAACAAAACAGTGTTGGTATGGAGTATGTGACCAATTAATCTTTGTTAAATGAATAAATGTTAAACAAACTGATTATACTGTAAGTATCCAGATATTGTCAGAATGCCTGACACTCCAATAGTTTATTTACTTCACATAATAGCAGTTATACTTTCAAAGTTAGGATAAAACACATTTTAAAAAATATTTAAGACTTATTTATTTATTTATTGAGACAAGGTCTCATTTGTAGCCCAAGCCAGCCTTAAATTCACAGAAGTCCTTCTGCCTCTGCTTTCTGAGTGCTGGGATTACAGACATGAGCTACCACACCTGGCACTGTGGTATGCGGTTACCAGGAATCGAACTCAGCACCTTGCATTTGCCAGGCAGAGGCTGGAAACACTGAGCTAAATCCCCAGGCCATAAAACATATTTTTTACTCTTAAGGGATACTCTTAATGTAGGACGACTTCCCTGTGTTTGGTCTTTCTACAATTATGATACAATTTTATCATCATCCTGTGGATTTCCTCATCCAATCCAAAAGAATTTACATAGTTTAAAAATAGTTTTAAAAACAAACTCTGTGCCCCTGAATGTGCTGCAATTTTTTCCTCTAAGTTTATGTTTTTTAAAAGTCCTTAAGATGTACATAATAGATTAAGCTAAAATCATCTTGAAATCCCAAGATTTTCCTTTCCTTAGGGTTTGCCTCTATCTTTTTGGGATGTTATTTATGCAGTTATATACATATCTACAAAAATAAACTGATGAAAATATGGTGGTATTTTAGGGATGCCTATATTTAAGGTGTAATATACAAATTATTTTTCACTTAAAAATTTTTACTTCATCTGAATGAAAATTCTATAAGACCATATATAATTAAATATAACAAAATATGAAGAAATACAGTAGGTTTTTGTATTAACCTAGTTTTTACCTTTAAAAATTGTTGATAATATCTAATTAGCATTTTAGGTATACTATTAAATGTATTTAGATCCTGAATAGTCTAAACTCTAGAAAAGACTTAGATTTTTGAAAAAAAATGTCCAAATATACAAGAATAAATTACACTTCGAGTTGAAAAGTGTCTTTTTAAGGGCTGGGGATTTAGCTCAGTGGTTGCAGCATCTGCCTAGAAAGCATAAGGTCCCTGGTTCAATCCCTGGTACCACATATCACAATGCTGGGTGTGGTTGCTCACACTTGTAATACCAACCCTTGAGAAGCAGAAGCAGGAGGATTTCTGTGAGGTCAAGGCCAGCCTGGGCTATAAAGCAAGACCCTGTCTCAAAAAAAAGTGTCTTTTTATACTTTATTAATCTGTAGAGAAGTTCAGGCAATTTTGTACTAATGTCCTTGAATTCTAAGCTACAGAAATTAAAGTAATTTAAAACAGAAGGCACTGGAGGAATATTGGGTAATCTGTAGATATGCTGGAAAGCTAGACAACAGTGAGGCCTAGGAACTCTCCCAGGTGAATAGTTTACAGATAAGCAAGACAGATTTAGGCACTGCTCTCTCACCACTGGACACTGTCTTACTCAGCGGTCACCTGTGACAAAATCTCTTAGAAGCAACATAAAATGATTTACATCTATCGATATTTACCTTTGTGGTCAGGAGTCTATTTGGAATGTAGCTGTTTAGCTTCAGGTAGCCCCAGAGATACTGAAGCTAATGTAGAATCGGTGTTTTAAGAGCATCATAAAAATCTGTCAGTCAATTTTTATTTTAGTCAAAAGTAAAGTGCTAGCCAATGTAGTTTATACTCTATTTATACCCTGTGTATATGTAGTTTATACTGTTTCATGCATGATCCCTGTTAAGATATATGCACACAAAATAGAAAATATTCAAAGGGAAATGGGACATAGGAGTAAGTAACAAGGTGAAATAAATGTGATGGTCAAAAAAAAAAAGGAACAAAACTTATGTATATAGGAGGTGGGGGTTGTAGGTTGGGTAGTGGAAGGAGAAAAATGAGAATTAAGTCATGTCATGTACTGGTACAAATTCTCAATGTTGAGTGTGATCATGATGTGTATATACAATGTACCATTGAACATTCATATAAAGAATATATGCACACATATGCTAACACTATGATTTTATTATCAGAAACTTCTAAACTCTCTTCCTGTAGTTTTTCTTACTTTAAAATAAACACCTTGGATCAGTTGTAGAACATTAGTACATTAAAGATGAGATTTCCAATCAGTGGGGGAATGATGGGGTATCTACAAATGCAGTTGAGAAAATGAGTTATTTAGAAAAAGAAAAATGGTTAATTCCTATCTTACAGTGTACATCACACAAATTTCAAATTGCTTAGGGGCTAAGACATAAAAATAATATTATAATGCACTAAAGTAAAATAAAGCTCAACTTAGTAAATTTTAGGAGGGAGAAGGCACAAGCAAGGCACTAAACTTAGAGTCCACAAAGAAACAGATGAATAGATGTGCTTTTATGAAACTTAAAATGTTTTTATGATGCAAGCTACTATAAACAAATCAAAGATAAGAGATGATCCAGGAGAAAATGTGATATACATCAGATGATGGTTAATATTCACAATGCACAATGAACTCCTATAATCATTAACAATAATTATTAAAAGGTCAAAATAATAGAAATCATGAATCCACAAAAAAATGAAATACAAATAGATTATTATTGCATAAACAGGAGCCAGAATAATGTGAATCCAAATTACATTCTATTTTACACATTTATAGGTGAATTTTGTTTGACATTGAAATTATGTAAGTACCAATAAAGATTGATACTAGATGGGTTTGGTAAGAGTGTGAGCCAAAGGATGTTGAAAAAAGCAGAGTATAAGTTTCCATGGGCAGTTTGATGGATGCTATAAAAATTTTATCTATTGACCTAACAATCACACTTCTAAAAATCTATTTCATATGATTATTTGCATGTATTATAATGTATGTAATATTGTATATAATTTTTTTGTTTTACTCTGAGTTTATACTTTTTTCCATTTCCAATTAGTTACTAGATTGCTGCGTTTGGATATCTCACAAAGATTTCAAAATGTACTCCTTTGTTCTCTCCTTTCCTGTCTTAAACTGAATTCTTGATGCTTCCACTGTCAATTCTGATTTTCATCCTGTCTTAAGAAAATAGTGCATATATCCAATGTTTCTTCATTCTAGCAAACAAAGTATTTTTGCGTCCTTCTTTACATTATATATCTAATTCATCACAAAGTTCTATAGATTTGGCCAAAATCTGTCAATTTTTATTCTACCTTAACTGTTCCCATTTATAAATCAACATCTCTTTGCCTGTAGTGGGGCAATAGTTTTACAGCCTGTATAATTTTTATTTATATTTATTGAAATATAATATTCATACAAATTTATATGGTATGGTGTGATAATTCAATGCCTATATATAATATAAAATAATCACATCAGGGAAATAAGTACTTTCATCTTCTCAACCTTAATCATTTCTGTGTGTTGGGAAGCTTTTATTCTTCTAGTTATTTTGAAATATATCATAGATTGCTATAGACCATAGTTAATGTTACTGTGCCGTAAAAAGATCAGAAGTAATTCCTCCTGTCTGACTGTGGATTGGAGCCCCTTCCCAGATTTATTTCCACCTCCCCTTTCCATTCCCAGTCTCTAGTTGCACCACCTCAACACTCTCCCAACTGGCAATCTAGCCTCTTTTTGGTTCTTCTGTGAAATAAACATTTCACTTTCTATAAAAGAGTGAAAACATATGGCGTTTTCCTTTTGTGTGTGTTTCACCCAGTGACTTCCAGTTTCATTCATGTTGCTGCAGCTGATAGGATTTTTTTTTAACAGCCAAATAGTGTCTCACTGTACATATATACTACATTTTCCTTATCCATTTGTCCACTGATTCCATCTCTTGCTGTAATAAACATGCACACATAGGTTATCTATTTGATACATGGTTTCTTTTCCTCTGGATATAGAATCAGTAGGATTGCTAGGTCATATGGTAGTTCTATTTAACTTTTATACCATTTTTGATAATAGCTGTACTAATTTGCATTTCCACAAATGATGTGCTTCCTCTTCTCTGCATCTTTGCTAACAGTTTTTATTTTTTTCATGATAAATATTCTAATTGTAAGGTTATATCACTGTGGTTTTTGTTTGTCTTTTCCTGATGATTAATGATTTTTAGTATTTGTTCATATAGGTATTGGCCATTTTTATGTGTTTTGTAAAGAAATGTCTATTCATATCCTTAGCTCATTTAAAAATTGAGTTATTTAGGTTATTCTAGTGTTGTTTTGAGTTCAGTGTATATTCTGAGTATTAAGTGCTTGTCTAGTGAAGTTTGCAAATATTTTTTTTCCCATTCTGTAGATTATCCAACTCTTTTTGTGTGTGTGGTACTACAGACTGAACCTTTGACCTCACACATGTGGGGAAATGCTCTACCATGGAGCTACATTTTCAGCCTGTTTTTTTTTTTTTTTGAGACAGTTTCTTGCTAAATTGCCCAAATTTGGCAACCTCCTTCCTAGCCTTCTAAGCAGCTGGGATTATACATGTATGTCACTGTGTCAGGATTTTAGACCTGAGAATTATTTCCCTTGCTATACCGATGCTTCTTAGTTTTTCTTTTGTTTTGTTTTGAGACAAGGTCTCACTGTGTATTTCAGGCTGCCCTTGAACCTGCTCTGTAGCCCAGAATGGCCTCTTGCTCATGTTGATCCTTCTGCTTTAGCTCCTGCATGCTAGAATTACAAGCTGGATCGATGCAAAATGTTTACCTTTCATGGCCATTTTGCCTTTGGGGAAGAGCCGGAAGGTGCAGTGTGCCAGATCCAATGAACGAGGTGGCTGAACATTTGATGGTTAAAAAAAAAGGTAACAAAGCTTATGCATGTAGGGGGTGGGATTGTATGGAGGGCAGGAATGGGAAAAAATGAAAAGTCATGTCATGTACTGGTACAAATTTTTGATGTTGATTTTGATCATGATGTGTATATAAAATATACCAATAAAATCAATTAAATTGAAAAAATAAGGTAGCTGAGGACACCCAGTAATGTATCTGAAGGCTACCTTTCTTTTGGAATGGCACTTGGCAGCAGGATTCACCATAGTTTTAATCATACTTTGTAAAGATATTCACAAAAGAGCATTTCCAGAACTGCTTCAGAGAGCACTAAGAATGATGAGAGAAGTGTATTCAAAGTGAGAATAAGTATTTGGAAGAAGATTAATGGCATTGTATCTCTTATTGTAATACGTTTTTAAAATTTAAACATTGTATATTTTGATCACACCTTATATAGTGAGATCTTGTCTCAGAAAAACAACCTGCCAACCAACATGGGCAGTATTTTAATAGATATTTGCTAAAGAATACATATATGCTAATGAGATCCTAAAAAGATGTTCAGTAATTAGGAAAATGCAAATTAAAAACCACAGAGAAGCTGGACAATGTGGTGCACACTTATTATCTCAAAACTTCAGAGGCTGAGGTAGGAGGATTGTGGTGTGGAGGCCAGTCTGGGCTACATGGCAAACGGAAGGCCAGCCTGAACTACGTAGTCCAGTGAGATTTTTATCTCAAAAAAACAGTAAAAAAACAAACAAAAGACAAAAATCAGCAACACAATGCAAAACCACAAGGGAATACCCTTGCATACCCACTAGCATGACTAAAAACATATAGACAATGACAAGTCTTGGTGAGGATATAGAGAAACAGGATGACACACACATTTCTGGTAGAAATATAAATTCATGCAGCCCCTTGACAGAACTAGTTGACAGTTTCTTACAAAGTTGATAGGACTGTTCTGTAGGGCCTAGGAACTGACTATTAGGAATTTACCCAAGAGAATCATATATCCACACGAGGACTGTAGATGAGTGTCCATAACAATCGTATTCACAGTAGCCAACATCTGGAAGCATGTAGGGGGTGAGATTGTATGGAAATGTACATCTGCATGTGAATGGAAAAACAGCACATGTTTTATGCACACCATATGGTGATATTCATCAATATAAGCCAGAATAGCCCACTCATACATGCAACGTTGACTATCCTCAAAAACATTAACTCTAGGGCGGGAGATTTAGCTCAGTGGTTCCAGCGCCTACCTCAAGCCCAAGGCCCTGAGTTCAATCCTGGTAACCACATACAATGCTGGGCGTGGTGACTCACACCCACCAGCAATCAGTACCACATACCACAGTGCCGGGTGTGGTGGCTCATGCCTGTAATCCCAGCACTTGGGAGGCAGAGACAGGAGGATTGCTGAGTTCCAGGTTTGCCTGGGCTACATAGTGAGTTGAGGGCCAGCCTGAACTACAAAGTGAGACCCTGTCTCAAAAAACACATTAGCTCTAACAAAGAAACCAGATACAGAAGTCTATGCTTGGATGAAACTTCTAGAAAAGGAAAAACTACCTGTTTTCTGTTCCTGTGTCAAAATGCCCAAGACTGGGTGCCTTTTGTTTGTTTGTTTGCTTTTTGATACATGGTTTTGCTTTGTAACACAGAGTTCAGGGTGGTCCTGAGCTCACCAGGCAAGCTCACCAGGTCCTGAACTCAGCAATCTGCCTGCCTCTGCCTCCTGAGTGCTAGGATTACAGGCATGAGCCACCCTGCCCAGTTTTGTGTTATGGTACTGATGGCTGGTGGGCATGAATCACCACACCTGGTATTGTTGTATGTGATTACTGGGGATTGAACCCAGGACCTTGAGTTGGTAGGCAAGCACTCAAACCACTGAGCTAAATCTCTGGACCTGGGCACATTATTTTTAAGAAGACACACATTTAGCTCACAGTGCTAGAGGTTCAAGAGCACAGTGCCAGCATCTGCTTCACTGTAGGGAGGACTCCATGGCAGATGGCATCGTAGTGGTGGGGGAAAGGTGCAAACAGAGGATCACATGCTCAGATAGGAGACAAGAGATGGTGGTTGACCAGGCTTGCTCTGTTTACAAGAACCTCTTGTTAAGGGAGCTAAGTAATTCTACCAGACCTGACCTACTCTGGAGAGAGTGTTAACCCATTGTGAGCACAGTGCCCTTGATACTCATTCACCATCTAGCAGGCCCTACCTCTTAAAAGGTTCACCACCCACATACCCACCCTGGGAGCCACACATGCAGCATGTGGACTTCTGTGGCCAAATTCTGTTCAAACCATGGCATGTGGAGACAAATCAGATTAATATTTGCCTTGGGCTGAGGGATGAGGTGCAAACTGGCACAAGTGAACTGTTTTTGGTGATTGTAGTGATGGCTGGTGACTGTGTAAATTTACTAAAACTTACCAGAATGCATGCTACATCAATTATATTTCAATAGGACTGCTAAAAGATCCCTTCATAGTACTTGAAAAATTTTAGAAACAGGACTCAAAGCATGCCACCTTTTTTTGGTTTATAATACTTAAGTAAAAATCAGAAATCTTTACCACATCCTGTAAAGTCTCGATTCTTTTGGCTTCTTTGGCTTTGACTCTTGAGAATGCTCTCCAATTTCCTTGTTCCTTTTTCTTCTGGCTGGGGGATGTCTTACCTACCTGTCCTGCCTGGAACACCTTCAACCTGATGATCTGTCTGGAAATCTCTTACTTACTCCTTAGGTCTCAGCCTAAACTTCACTTCCTCCAAGAGATTGTCCTGGACATGCATCTTCAGAGTTTAAATTAGGTCACTCTGTCATTGTTTCTCATCATCTATAATTATATATTTACTTTGGGATTGTTGGTTTAATTTCCACTTTCTTTTTGAATCTAAACTCTGTCAGAGTGGGGACCACACCTATTTTATATATTAATTCTTGGCAAATATACTCCAATCTTTAATTGGTTCACATGCAATAATCAAGCAGGTTAATTCATTTAATTACCCTATATGCTCCAAAGTACACCACTAAAGTTAAAATGAAAGTACTTCATTGAGGTGCTGTTCTTCATAGTTTTCTTCTTTTTTTTTTTTGAGACAGCATCTCGCTTTTGTAGTTCAGGCTGGCTCTGAGCTCACTATGTAGCCCAGGCAAGCCTGGAACTCAGCAATCTGCCTGTCTCTGCCTCCCAAGTGCTGGGATTACAGGCATGAGCCACCACGCCCGGCACTGTGGTATGTGGTATTGATGGCTGGTGGGTGTGAGTCTCCACACCCAGCATTGTATGTGGTTTCCGGGGATCGAACTCAGGACTTTGTGCTTGCAAGGCAGGCGCCGGAACCTCTGAGCTAACCCTCCGGCCCAGTTTTCTTCTTTCTTTTGAGCAGTTGGTAACATAAGCTGAGAGAACCTTCCAGGATAGCAGCAGATGAACATGATGGGATAGGAATCTGGCCTCTCAGCACTGTCCAAAGATTTCTATGTATGTTGGCAGAAGTGATTTTTGTCAAAGTGCGAAGAAACACTCCCTCCATTGGCCACATATCCATTGGGAACCAACTGCTTGCCAAAGCCACTTGAGTGTAAAAATATTCAGGGAAGGTTTCTAAAGGGTATGTAGCCCTATTAGAACATCAAGTGCCTGCTTACTTTTCTGGGTTATTTTTGGACTTCCTAGAATTGCTTTCAGTGACTTGTGCCATCAGTTAGTAAAAAGCTCAAGGAGATGAGACATACTATGGCTAGTTTGCTGTCACACCCTGTGCTATTTTCATGAGAACCTACCATCCCTGGAGAGATCCTGACTTGTCTTCTCAGCTGTCTGCTGGACATCTCCTCTCAGATGCAGCGTCAGTAATGAGAGTAAGCAAGACGTTTCACACTGACTCATGGGACCCTTTCCTACCAGAGTTAGTAGGAAGGAGTAGCTTACAAACTGTCAGCTCAGTGTCATTTAATGCAGTAAAATATTAGTAGGTACCCCAAAGAAAAAACAGGAAAAAGCAGAAATGTGCTGCATCAGGTAGAAGAAAGCCAGATTGTAGTTTCTCCTCTCATTATCGAACCCCTGAGATGGTACCTAAGATAACAGGGGAGTTAAGAATCACTGGTCCAATCCAATCCTTCCACTTGGGGCTGGTGTGTGCCCTGCTGGGAAACACCACACAGTCACTCAGTGTAGACCTTAAAGTAGGTAGCAAGATCCTCTTTCAACCCTGCCTTTAGTTCTTATGTGGACTTGGATATACCTTTGGGATCCAAATTAACACAAAAGCAGACTAATAAGGGGAAAGATATGAGCTTTATAAATTTACATACACATAGGGACGTTTATAAGCAAGTGAAATCTGAGGAAATGACTCAAGTAGGACACTTCTAGAACTTTTTTAGACAGGGCAATGTTACTGAAAGAATGATGGGACAGATGGGTCTGTAAACTAGGGTAGTAAGTTCTCAGGCTGTTATCATGAGACAAAGGAGCAGGTGTTGAAGCTAGTGGAAAATGAGTGTTACTCCCAAGGAGTTTGTGTATCGACATTCTTTATAGGCCCAATTACCAGTCTCTGGTGATCAAGTGTATTTTCTTGCTTGGCATATGAAGACTACCCCTCCCTAAATAGGTTTTATGCTTTCTCTAGGAAGAGATTCATTTTGAGTTAATCTTTATATCAATCTGTCATATTTTGAGATGACACATCCTTAGCTTCTTACATTAGGCCTCAGAAAGATGTAGTAGACAATTTTGCCGCATATGTAGTGGGATATGAGTCCAGCTGAGAGCAATGGGAGGTTACTGGAGATGAACACTGCGCAAAACAGAATCAGTGTTCTGCGAAGATTCACGTAGTGTGGTCCCATGGGTCTTCTTCAAAATAGGATTTCTGGAGATGTCTTTAAAAATTCGATCAGTAGGGGGTGCTGTTTGCCAATGTTAGTGTGCTTTGGGTTGGGTTCTCACTTTCCTATAGAACTAGTAATTTTTTTTTCTCTTTTTTTGGTGTTGGGGATCAAAACCAAGGCCTTCTTCATGCTAAGCACGTTCACTACCACTGAGTTACGATCCCAGCTCTAGAACTGTTCATGTCTTCACGAGCAGCCCTGGGCACTGGGCAAAGAGCTTCTGTGGGGTTGGAGAAGAAGGACCACATGGAAGTAGAGCCCAAGAATGACTTAATTTCTATGCAGTCTCCTGATTTATCGCAGCAATTTTGTTATACTTTATAAAGTGGCCACAGTTATTTGAATATTGCAACATTTTATAGTACTTGGCATTCAGATGATCAGTATCTTACATTTCGCATCATCCCACTTAAACTGACCCGACCTTTCAATAGACTGATGCTCCCGAGAGATGGACAGGTCCTGCTGTGGTCAGCAGTGCGCTCCCTTTCACCAAGTCCAGCGATAAGCCCCTCACCTCCCATACCACTTGCCCTTATCCCTGGCTAGGATGTCCCAGAGTGCTCCTTGGATGCCTGAAACCATGCTAGCACTGAGCTCTCTCTGTTCTTGTGTAGCTGTCCCTTGCTTTCCTCAGGGGGATTTGTCTTAGGACACCCCCATACCAAAATCTGTGGGCACAGAGAGCCCTTATGACACAGTGGGGTTGCATTTGTGTATAGCCTATGCTCATCTTCCTGTATACTGCAAATCATCTTTAGATTATTTGTAATTGAGCATAAGTGGCTATAAATTGTTCTTCTGTTATTTAGAGAATAATGACGAGGAAAAATGGATGCAGAGAGACAGTTTTTTTTTTTTTCCTAAGTTTCTTTTTTTAGTGCACAGCAGAGAACAGAGATGTGAGTTTTGGAGAAACAGTACATGCTTATGATATATTTGATCATTTTCAATCTCTTTATCCTCCTCTTCCTGTCCTTCCCCCTCCTACTGGTTCACTTCCTCATTTCTAAGAGTGTAACTTCCAGTTTCCTATTACTGCTCCTTTATTCATTCATTCACTTATTTATGTGTTAGATCCCTTTCTTTCTTTCTTT
>PVIC010024219.1:0-26212 GCA_004025085.1 Thryonomys swinderianus | reverse complement strand
TAAGTTATTAGCCAATTCAAGCTTATGAGATCTGCTGCCGAACAAATGCCTTTGTAATATTCATTCAAGGAGTCATAGATTCCAGTGTATGATCATGAAACACTCTTGAGAGACATTCATAAAAATTAAGGGCTATCAACAGAGCAAATGAAGGTGAATCATTTCTTTTTCAATAAGTAGGCAAAGTGTAGAAAATAAGCCAAGTTATATCTCAGTAGAAAAAATATTTTGGTTTAAAACCAAATATTGAAATTCCCAATACATTTTCTTTAATAAGCAATCTCTCAAGTAATAGATGAAGATTTCAACTACTGAACAATGGTCTCACAACATTTAAAATAAAACCCCCTAAAATAACTTTGAAGTCTCTTCTCTTTAAGAAATCATTCCTAGTTATGAAAAAAATAAATCCACCTAAAAACAGATAATACAAATAAATTCTCAGCAATAAGTGAGAGGATTTCCCTACTGTGAAATAGAAATTAATTAAGGCTCTGTTCATTTCCATCTTAATTAACTGTTCAAGTTATATGGTTCTTTGTAAAGAAGCTAACATATAGCCTGCTTCTTAAACTAATGACTTAATACCCTGGAACATTAATCATTTTATTATCTCATGACCTAAGCATATACCTTGTTGAAGTTTCATATTTGGAGTCAAGATGACACTACAGAGGTAATGGTTAAATTAATAATAAACAATAGAAACAATAGAGAAAGGACAGATGTAAATGAACTAAGCAATTCACGGAAGAAACACTGAGTTTAGAATTTGCCTGATCATAACTTTCTATTTTTTAGGTGCCATCTAGTGTAAAGCAATTTCTTTTGCTCATGCTGACCAATGAAAGGCACAGGGTATGTGGTAGCTAGATTTAACAGTTAGGAGAAGAAAAACAGCTACACTGTGGGCAGTTTACATACAGCCCACAGACCAAATCTACTTATGGCCTCAATGGACTTTTATGTGGCCCATGAGTTAGGAATATTTCTTTTATGTTTTCCACGGAGTTTATAGACAAGCCACGTTCATTTGTGTAACCTATGTTGCTTTGTATGCTATAACGGCAGAGCTGACTAGTTGAGAGACCAAATACACCATAAAACCAAAAATATTCATTCTCTGGCCCTTTACAGGAAATTTTGTTGACTCCTTTGGGGAGCTATGAGCAGATGTTTGAAAGTCAATCCAGTATTTTTTCCCCTCAATTTTATGCTTCTGCACAAACCATTCCAGTAAGTAGTCTGTGACCAAACCCTTCTCCAGGTACTTCCACTTATTTCTCTCTCTCTCCTGGCAGATGGAAAGAGGCCATGCCCCTTTAAGAAACCATAGCAATATGTACAGATACAGGTGACGCAGATGACACAGACCAATCATACATTGCTAAATGCTGCTTCTGCCTTTGCGCCTAATCACATCCCACCGTGAGTGCTGCACCCGCCCTCTCATCCTATCACATCCCAAGGTGCCCTGTGTGAATGCTTGTAACATCCAAAAATAAAGAGAAGCTTCCCAACCCATGCAGGGTCTGGGTGTTGTAATTCCATGTCTCCGCCCACCCTCCCAAGCCTGTTGGATGACGGAGATGGCATGGTAACTGGACGAGGCGGATTACAGTAGTCCACCCGAGGCCTCCGTTTGAAGGATAAGAGGAAGCTATGGAGCGGGAATCTTAACACCTCAAGTGGAAAGGAAAAGCGCAATGCGGTTGTGCCAGATGTGGCAGATGGAGAACAAGTGGAAGGGACTGTTAACTTGTTTCCTACTTTCACCAGTTGTGGACAGAGAGGGATCCTGCCCAACATGGACCACAGACTTAGACAATTGATTTGAGGCTTTTTAAGTTGCTACTTAGATTAGACTTGGGACTTGGGCTCCAGCTTTCAAGGATGTTGGGGTGGGAGTGAATTTATTTGGATCTGTATCTCAGGGAGGCGGAGGGCAGACATATGGAATTGAACAGTATTGTCCCCAAATTCAAGCCTACCTGGAGCTTCAGATGGCAATCTTATTTGGAAAGGGGATTTTTATACATGTAATCAAGTTAAAATGAGGTCATATTGGATGAATGTGGATGGCAGGCTAACGACTGATGTCACTATTGAAAAAGGAAATTTTTTTAAAGACTCAGAGAAGACACCATCACGTAAACACAGACATGCACAGGGGAAAATCCTACATGAAATCAGGAACAGAGACTGGGGTGAACCATCTTCAAGCCAACAGAATTTCTACAGCCTGCCAGAGTCTGAGAAGCCAGGAACAGCTTCTCTCTCAGAGCCTTTGGCTGGAAATCAGTCAACCTAGATTCTGGAGTTTTGCCAAGCAGGTTACTGTGCAAATGAGTTTGTTTTTAAGCCATCGAATCTGAGGTACTTCATAATAGTCGTCCTCAGAACCTAATACAGATGTATGGACAACTGGACGTGGTTCATGTGAAAGAATGAGGATCACAAGGAAAGAGAAAGTGGTAGAAGGTCTAACTACACAAATTTTTGTCTAAAATATAAACTCAGCACACTTCTAGAAGGCTGTGAGGAAAGACAAAAAAAAAAAAAAAAACACCACAAATCCAGAGCCCTTGATAACTAAACCTGATTAGGTTTTACAAACACACATCGCAGGGCAAATAGAAATGGTCCCCACTAGAGCTTTCTCCTCCTACAGCCCTGTCACCAAACCCAGCCCTGGCTTCACTCAGTCACCTCACTGTGGCTGTAAACAAAATACATCTAACAACAGCGGCAGACAGATGAACTCAAAGCATCAAAAGGATGTTCCCTGCATGCTTCTTTTCTGAAATCATCTTAAACATGCACAGAAAGCTTAACTTCTGGAATCTGGCATACAGGGTGAGCAATTGTATGCTTTTTAAATGATAATGCATTTACTCAAAAGCAGTGGATAGAGAAATCATCACAGTCACCTCTAGAATCTCCCAATGGTTCAGTGTGTGCATCTTTCATATCACCTGGCACCAGTATACTTTATGCTAATTCATCCTCCATCCTCTTACTCTGTTAAAGGTTGAAACTGTAGGTGAGATTCCTCTACATGACTCTGAGGCTGCAAGGAAATGAAGGTGAAGACAAGAAGTTGCAAAGAACGTAAAAGTATGCCTAAAACACTTCACATAATGTTTTTTTCAATAAGCTCATCACCAACAAGTAAAAATTAAAACACTCGATAGCTTTGAAAGCCGTTGTCTAAATACACATGAGTACATGAATTCCTGATACAGTTGTCCATACTAAAGCCTATGCAACACCGGCATTTAGCAGCTAAATTCTTTTTAAATATGTCCAAGAGACAGAGTTTTCCCCTTTATCTTCAATGTCATAGCATAACTTGGTATCAATTATTTTAAATAAATTCATAACTCTAAGGTAGACTCCTGATACACTCAGATGCAGTATTATTTTCCTAGAGACCTGCCTTCCAACAGAGCCATGCGAAACTTCATTTGCCTTCTCCTCCCACTCACCCTTTTCATTATTTTCTTGTGGCCTTAAATAGGCTTGTATTTTTAATAACCAGTGGCAACAAGAAAGCAAATGCCAGCTTCATGCCATCCCCTTCTGAGAGCTCTTGGCTAGCTGGAACTTCTGCACGGCTCCCAGACACTGCTGCTTAGTGCCCGGGAAGGGCCAGCTCCCAACACAAACAAACAGACCTCACTGACTTCGAGCAGTCTGCAAACATTACTGAAAATATTTCCTAACACTGGGGATTCTTGAAAACCTGGCCATCATAAGCCCAGCATCTCTGCTGCTCCTCCGAAGAAATACACGGTGTCTCTGGACAGAATGAGAAAAATGTGTAACTCTTTCTTTTCCACGGCCTCTTCAACCTCAGTATGTACCCAAGCATCAATCCCCGTGGGGATGGGTTTCCACTACCAACCCCCTTTCCTACAAGAAGCAAGATCACAGGGCTAACTGAGCCCATCACGCTCCGCTGAAGAATCTCCAGTCCAGAGTCGGAGCTCAAATGCCTATTCCAGCCTCTGACCAAAAAGCCCCAGCACATCTTTTTGTTCTAAGACACTCATGGCCTTGACCATGAAGGCATGTGTTCACAGACAAAGCCGAAGCCCTGCTCACTTTACCTTGTTCTGTTCACACACATACTGAATCCTTAGGGTGTCCATAGCTCTGATCATGGCTTGCATGGCGGTGAAGATGTTTTGGTAAACCAGCTTCGTGAACCCCTTTCTGTCTTCATCACTGTATCCAGACCCGTGGATAATTCTCATCTGCTTGATGAAGGTGCTCTTGCCACTTTCGCCAGTTCCTGTAAAATGAAAAACCACGTCAGTAGACTTCAAACACACGTTACAAAGCAAGGACTTCCTGGCAGTGTTCGTCCATAGCACAGTGAACGAGTGGGCGGGGAAGACACCGCAAGGCCTGCCAAAGGCTCCAGAGTGTGAGGTCACAGCAGAGAGAAACGCTTCCCCATGTCCCTCACCCGAGTCCCTGAAACAACAGACAGCTGTGTCTGGAATACGTTGCTCTATGGAGGGCTTTGCTGAGGCCAGGGCTGACAGTGGTAAGGGCAGTGGCTGCGTCAGTGTACAGGGAGGCTGTAAGCAGCAGAAACACATGGAGGAAAGGCCAAGCAGCTGAGCGCCAATCCGTGCCTCTCAATACACTTGACCCTTGCACCGTGAAGCACTGTTGCCCTGCTGTGCATATATGATCGCTTCCCTTTGCATTTCAACTTGTAGGTGAGGAGCCCCCAACATGCACAGCAGTGCCCATGGCAGCCAAGGGGTAGGATGCAGTATGAAACCTCACCCACTGCTCCTAAGAGAGCACAGATACCCAGACATAACATAGTATGCAAAAAATATGCTGCCAAGACCCCACATTTGTATCAGATTGAGAGATTGCTTGGGATCACAAAAGTCACAATATACTATAAGTAGAGATTTACATAACTCACTTGAACTACTTTCTAATATTTTCGGTACTAATTGTAATTAGCCATAAGGTCACATTACCATAGCTTAAACACAGGTTCTAGTAATGATTCATTTCCAAGTCTAAGTAGTGGCTTTAACTTTTTATGAAGCATTCAAGTTGATACGGTATCAAGAGGGCAAGTTCCTTCAAGTGAAATGGGAAACTGTTTCAGAACTAGAATGACTTAAACTGTATACTTTAAATAGACTCATTTGATAGCAGGTGAATCATACTCCAGTACATTGCTACAAAAAATTGTCTAACCCAGTATTTCTGTCCAAAGAACACACATTATATGAATATTTTCACTAGAACAACACAATTAATGGTTTTGCTACAATAAAGGCAAAATGTTACAGGAAATGCTTTGTTAACTATGACAATCTTACTGAATCCACTTCTTGGACCATCAGAACATGAAGACTGTACCATTAGACTCACATTTAATCCTCTTTGATTCTCTGTTAACTCTGTGATACAAACACTACAGTTGTACATGTCTTTGACATTTTACTTAGAGAGATGTTGTCGGGGAAGGAGGATGGAACATGATGGTAGTGGGCTGTTAGCCTGATTATGACTGGCAACTACTTATACCTACGGAATGTGGGTGGCCATGTATATTCTTGCTGGGGCCCAGCAAATACTAGGGCAGGGACAATCATCAACATAAAACTTAGCACTGGACAAGTCTTCCTTGTAAGAAAAAATATTCTCTCAGAATGAATTTCTCAAAACCCAAACCCAGTCTTCTGTGTCCCTACCTTCAGCTTCACGCGCGTATCTGCTCAGGAAGAAAGACAAAAACTAATCCACGAAAACAAGGCCTAGAACCCCGACCCTACCGTCTTCTCCAGTCTTTCTCATAGCACCAGCCATGGCACCCTGGCCTCTCTGATTTGCCCTCCACACGTGCCAGGCCCCCTCCTGGAATGGCCTTGCCCTGCTCACCTTGGCTCTTGGCCTCACCTGGCCTCCCTCGCTGGGTCAGTACCTGTTCTCAGGGTGCCCTGAGCTCAAAGTGGCCTTGTCTCAGCCGCCCTCTGCCCTCACTGCCACTACTTGTGTAGCCTCCTCTCTTGGCCCTGAATCCCACTGGGGAGACAAGAGTCACGTTTGTTTCACACATATTGACTCTCTTTGTGCTGGGTGTGATACCTGACACTTGGTACATGCTTAGTATTTTAAAAATTATGGTAAAATACATATATCTGATATTTACCATCTTAACTATTTTTAAATGTACAGTTCAGCTGGGTTAATAAATCCACATTGTGCATCTTCAAGGGCATTAGAACTCATCCCATCTTGAAAATCTGAAACACTGTACTGCTGAACGACTCCTCATTCCTCTTCCACCTCCAGTCCCTGACAACCACTGCTCTACTTTGTTTCTATATGTCTGACTACTTTTGATACTTCATATAAGTGGAATCATGTAACATTTGCCCTTTTGTGTTTGGTTTATTTAACAAAACACCTTCAAGGTCTGTTCATTTTATGGTATGTCAGAAATCCCTTCCTTTGTGAGCCTGAATAATATGCCAGTATTTTGAAACACAAGACAATAACTAAGAATTCTTTCAGTTTCAATTTTCTATACTGTCCACCCCATGGAAAAATAGGATATACCAATCCTCTTCCATCCATCTTGTGCTCAATGTGGATTGGAATGACTACAATATAAACAATCACAAAAATGGTGTAGGAGGAGCCTCTGTGAATTCTGAATCTGCACTCCCCCCCATCTCTCCCTCTCCTACTGGGTTTTCAAGCCAGGAGCATTCTACCACTGCACTTCTCTTTAAATTCATTATTTAGTCTTTACTCTGGGACAGGGTCTCAGTAAATTCCCCAGCCTGGCTTGAACTTGTGATCCTCTTGCCTCACTCAGTCTTCCCAGTCACTAGGACTATTACAAGCATGCACCAGCTTACTCAGATAAATGATCTCCTTTAAGCCTCAGAACCACCTGACTGAATACATACTATTACGCTTCCTCTATAGATGAGAAACGTGGAATTCAGATTGGTTATACAATCTCTGCAAATTCACACAGGCAGCAAGGGAAAGACTTGGGGTTTAGTCAATTAGACCCTAACAAGAGGTTCTGCCCTCAGAGAAGAAAGTCATGGTAATGTCTTGAAAGGATTTTTCTGCATTGGTCTAACAGGGACAAATTCCAAGTTCACAGCCACACACTGAATACTAAACTAGCCCGCTCGCCTGTCTTGCACACTGCTGGGACATGAGGAAAAGTCTCCCAGATGGCCTCACTGTTGCCTCACCTCAGCCTCAGAGCCAGGAAGACAGCAACAGAGGCAGGAGTAGGAGAAAGCCCAGGCTGGGTACACACACAGCAGGGGCTGGAAGCCAGCCTTCGGGGCTGTCACCAAGGCCACAAGCCCAGCAGAGAATGTGCTTCCTCTGTATCCATCCGGAAGGCTTGTACCCTCTCCCCATGTCTCAGTGCTCTGGATAAGCAGGTTACCTAGACAGGCATTTCAGCAAAGGAGGTGCTGGAAAGTCATTCATTTTGGGTATCAAGAACGAGAGGCCTGTTACCCCATTAATCACCGAAAGAATTATTACATGAAGCAATGCAGAGAACATCTGACGTTATGGTTTTCCCTCCACAGGTCTTAAATTGACCTCAGAAAAATGAGCAATGGACTGTGCAAGGATCACAGTGATTGTCCACCCTCTTATGATGGCTCGTGGCTACTCAGACCTCAGGTGACACCTGAGGATCTCTGAGAACATCCTGTTGGAAGAGTTAAGGAGCAACGTGCTGAACAGGTCGATCGGTCATTTCCACCTGGATTTACTTGAGGAACTGTAACTTCAGAAAGGCCATTCAACTTGACTGTCAAGCAGCAAACCATAAAGATTGTTTGAGGAGGGACAGCCTTTGCATGTCAAGGTTGAAAAATAGCCTTGATGAACAGAAGCTGTAACTGCTACAGTGAAGCTGAATGAACAGATCTGAAGTAGTCCTGAATTAACAGATCTGAAGTAGTCCTTATCTTCGACTCGCTTCTATATCTCAATCCCCAGGTAACTGCCAGGAACATCCCTAGAACTTACTATCCCAGGGCAGATATCTACTTATCCTGCCACTCCTTCACACATTTATTGTTCTTTGTCTAAAAAGTATAAAAGCATTATGGTTTGGTCAGTTCTTTGGAGTTCACTCTCTTGTGAAAGTCCCCATACGCATGTGAAAATTAATACACATGTAAAATTAAATGTATGCTTTTTTCTGTTAATCAACTCTTATATTTACTGGGTTTCTAGATTCAGCCAAAGAGCCAACATAAGCACTAAAGTGGGTAGAGGGGTTCTCTCTCTGCCCTCCGGTGTACTGTCAGAGCTTGCTCCAAAGTCTCAGAGAACATCAGATCTCTGCTACCAAAGTGTCTTAGGTCGCTGCACACACACTCCTGGATATGATGCTGCCACCTTCCAGCAATGCTGAGCTCTGGTCAGTACTAAATTATGCCAAGCAAACGTTTACACACAAAGGAGCTGATATGAACTCAGAGAGTGTATACTTAACTTGAGACAATCTGTAACTTTAGGTCTCAAGCCAGAAAATCATTCAAGCTGAGCCCAACATTGTATACAAAGATAGGGGACATCTTGGTATTATAAGACACTAAAGCCCACCTTACCACCTGTACGAAACATACAAATGTTTTGTAAAAGCCACAGATTTCTGCTGTTAGACATCTTCAAAAAGATTTTTAGAGTTGTCAAGATAAATAGAGGATATAAATATATTCAATAAATACCCTACTTTCAAATATTACTTCAAATTGCAGTTGTTTACAGAATAAAAATAATTGTGAGGCAGTAAAAGGGCAGATCTAAGGAGCATAGAGACTGCAGACGCCCACCACTGAGGCCTGGAGTCAGGAAAACAGACTGGAACGGTCCTTTTGCTGTCACTGAAGCCTCTCTACAGTCCAACTGATACTTTGTTGTTCCAAAAGGGGAAATAAGAGAGACGAACCAGGTAGCTGAAGGTCCCTTGACTCAAAAGTATGCGCCCTGGGTCTTGATCTAGGTGTATGCTGGTACCCACACTGTCCCTGCTAACACCATAGGCTAATTTCACTGTGACTATTTCCCCAGATTATAGAGAGTTGACCTCTTCTGTCTGAACTGAGATCTCAACACATGGGACTGCCTTTCAGCCTGCAGAACTGTACCGTAAAGATAGGGCTCCAGCAGCAGAGGGTCAGGCCAGGGGAGGTGGAGTTAGGTGATGGCATCATTCTTCTACGGACCACAGGTACCAGGAAAATTCAACCTAAGGATCTGAGGAGATGTTTTTGCCTGTTTTAAGCAGAAAATCATCATGTGGACATTGAACATTATATTATTCATTTACACAAGGAAAGTAAATTAAAAATCTGAAGATTATCCTTTTTAGAATGAAAATTATTGGTGCTTTTAATTGGCTGATGTTGAGGATTAGATGACATAGCTTTTATGCCGAGCTAAGTGCTGGTGAACTTGTCATAGGCCAAATACCCAAACTGCAACACAAAACCCATTTACTTATTGTAAATACTGAGGTTTTTTTTTTTTTTTTGAGACAGGATCTCACTTTGTAGTTCAGGCTAGCAGTGAGCTCACTATGTAGCTCGTGCAAGCCTCAAACTCAGCAATCCTCCTGTCTCTGCCTCCTGAGTGCTGGGATTAATACTAAGGTTTTTAGTTTAGAAAAAACAACTGAGGCATTCACATCTTTTGTCTTAAAAGGAAAACACAGGAAAGCTTTCAGTGATACAAACATCTTTATATTAAAAGGTAAAAGCTCGCGTTTGGTGTGCATTTGTACAGTCCATCCAATCTCTGCTGCTGTGTGCATGCTGAAATCTGTCACATCTTGGCTCATACTCCGTTAGTTTAAGAGCAACACACACATCGCTCGGTCTTCGCAGGACTTGGGTCGTGCGGCAGAGGGCTCTGTGTGCCTGCGTAGGCACATGTGCCATGGTTTTGCCACCTGCCGGGTCCACAGTACTTTGCTTCTTGTCCCTTTGTGAAGACTTTCTCACTGCCCCCCCCAAATAAACATGGTGGTATTGAGGGGGCCCCAAAGTCTCAACAACTACAAATATCAAAGACAAGGAGCTTTCAGCTGTCTGGTTCACAGGGAGAGGGAACCTTTTCAATAGCAAGGTGAATCTTGGTGTCCGGTTACCTAGGGATGCCCTTACATGTGTTGGGCTGGGTGCCACACAGTACAAAAGGCTTTCCATCCAGGATCCAGCATGGAAAAACAAAGGAGTAGGGAAGGAATAAAATTACAACGAACTTTCTAGATTGAGTCCTGAATATAAATAAGAATGGCTTGTTTCCATTTCCTTTTTGTTTCACTGTTTTTTTCATCTTTGAAAATAAAGTCCCCCTGTGGCTGTCCCTGAGCACCACATGCTACAACTTCAGTCAGCAAAAGACACTTACATAGTGGTGGTCTCCTAAGATCATCAGTGGAGCTGAGAAATTCCTACCACTGGGAATTTTTACCCAGGCTTCCCGTGTAGCTATGCTCATTCAGCAGTCACCAGCTGCTGGGCTTGTAGTGAGGAGCAGGCTGCAGCACACAGCTGAGGTTTGCAGCAGGCTCTCTTCTCGCAGTTGTGCATCTTTGAGGCTTGCACAACCACAAAACTGCCTCACAACACATTTCTCAGAACATATGTCTGTCTTTAAGTGACGTAAGGCTGTGCTTCTAAGCTCGTACCATCCAGAGTCCACTGCAAGTTTGTTATCCTCCCTTTGCAACTGTCCTGTGTAATAAAATCAGTGGATGACTTTTGGGCAGGGCGTTCAGCTAGTAATATATTCACCAGAGTACCTTGTGTTCTTTTCTCTGCCTTTATGCTCTCTGAGCTCTCAGGAGGGATGAAGCTTCTTCCGATCCAAACCTCCCACATTCTCCTGAACTTCTTGACAGGAGGAGTTGTCCTGAATCCTTTGCCTCCCAAATCCAAGTCGCACCAAATATGACATATTCCCTTTGAACAGTAGATAGTCAATTACTGTTTACATGGAACACACAGAGCCTGCTGCTCCACCATGTTTGTAAGAGATAAATTTGAGTTCTATTTTGAATGAAGGCTCACCTCTCCCAGCTTCCGGGCTACTATGAATGGAGTATGGGTCTCTGACTTCTTAGGGCTGGGCTCTTTCCTACAAGACACTTACTCAAGGCTTTCCACTTCAATTGTGTTTCTCAAGCCTTGGTCATGCGTATACCAACACCGCAACTTTTGTCACCCCTGTGCCACATGTACGATTTAATATTTAGCTTTCTCTCTTATTTAGACAAGTTTTTATCATTTAGCTTTTTATGTAAATAAACTTGCTATGAAAGGAAATATGACTCTCATAAGTGAAAAAGCAGCAATGCTTTGGATTAATCAAATTAAGTATAGTAACTAAAATTTCAATATTCAAATTGAAAATCTCACCAGTCTGTTGTTATCTGGGTACCACATTTCAGAAAACAAGATTAGATCAGTGTCTTCTTTATGTGAAACTGGCCTTTTCCTTTTTATCCTTAAAGAATTTTCTCTCCATCCTTCTGGCTTCTCTCCAGAGGCTCCTAAAATTCTGTCCATGAATCTCAACCAGATACAAATACTGAGACCTGAAACTTATAACTGGAAAAGAACCAACAAAATGTCTTCGTGCTAAGATACTAAACCTTCTGGAATTTGAGAAAGCAGTATGAGGTTAAAGTTTCAGCTTAATTTTAAGTGCACAAAAAGGATCACAGGAGAAACAAAAAGTCGCTTTTAGAGCCAAGAAGAAACAGAGACCACAGTAAAATAAATCCTATCTGAGTGACAAGCCCAAGGACATCAGAGCAAAAGCCAATTGTTCTAGTTTCCCTGAAACTCAGGAAGACAGCTGGTCTGAAAGCCAAAGGAAGGAGATAATAAGGCTTCTGAGGTGGGTGGAGCCATCTCACTGCCTGCCACATTCCCTGAAACCACAGTGAGGACCCAGTGCTCAGCTCAGCGTCACAAGACACAATGTGAACAGAAGGAAATCTAAGTTACAAAGAAAGTGACACAATCCTGGGCGCTGGTGCTATGGTCTAAATCATGTGATCCAGGGGTAGCACAGGATGGGGTGGGGTATGCAGTATGCACAGAGATGTTTTCTTATTTCCTGTAGCTTTGGATGCTAAAATGCCACACAGGAGGAGAATAACACATATTCATGAAAGAAATAAGAAAGTCGGTTTGTCTGGGCAGCACAGAAGGAGCTGCTGAACGAACAAGGCCCACTTCACCCGCAAAGCTGTTTTGCCTTTTTGATGAAGATACTAAAGACTCCTGGAGGCTCAGGGCTTTTTGGAAGGGAGGGCAGACAAATTAAGAAAATTTCACTTGTCATCTTCAAGCGAGAGCAGTTAGCTGCCCACGGAAGAGTGGTGACTTTTTCTGCTTGACTCCCTCCAACTCAGGCTGACCTTGATAGTGGCTTTGGGTGACGGGGTGACAGCCTCCTACTCTCTGAGAGTTTCTACAGCTGTGTGTGCTACCATCCGGGTGCTTTTCACTCTAAGGGAAAACCCAGCTAACGCTGGGGAAATTTCACATGATCCTCCACCCAAGTCCAAAGAAACCAATGGAGAGGATTCTTGGCCTCTCTGTGCTACTAATTTTCACTGTTTTTCTAGGAGCCAGGGAATATATATTTCTAACTCCAGGGATTTTTTATACTCTCAGGTCATGGGCTGGATGGGAAATACTGCCCTATGGCTCTGCTGAAAGGATTCTCTTGAAAGAGACTCTACCAGGAACTGGAATGTTCAAGCTTTTACATCACATTCAGTGTAGCACACAGATTTTTCTACCAAGGTTCAATTTCATTTCTGCATGAATAAAATATCCCCTGCAGGGACTGTTTTTCAACATCAAGGAGGAAAATATTTCACAAATGACAATGATATTCATTCAGTTCTTCTCCCCCTCCACATCCGCTTAACATCCATGGCTTCTGTGCTTGCACATACAGAAGGTGAAGAAGAAGTAATATACTGGGGTGACAGAACTGGAAACAATTGAGAAAAGGGCTCATGGCCACTCTTTCCACAAAAAGATAGCACTGTGTGTGTGTGTGTGTGTGTCTGTCTGTCTGTCTGTCTGTCTGTCTGTCTGATCAAACATAGGGCTTGATTGAACACTGAGCTACATTCCCATCCCTTTTTTATTTTAGACAAGGTGTGACTAAGTTACTAAATTGCCCGGGCTGGGTTCAAATTTGGGATATTTTTTTCAAACAAAAAAGAAGAAAGCTGAAAGAAAAATTAAGTGATGAAGATTAATAGATAATTTAAGGTTAAAGGTAAAGATAAAGGTTAATTTAAGGTTAAAGGTAAAGATAGTAGAATAGAATTCAAAAGATGCTATGTTATATTTCATTGTCTTGATTCATTAATCTGCAAAATTACCTTTACTAAGCAAGAAGAACAATGATTCCTAACACAGATTCACATTTGAGGATATCACAGGTAAAAGTTATGAAATTTTTAAATCCTCAAGTGAAGGATTCTATGACAGATGCCTCAGCCAAATGTTATTACAAGGATTAGTGGCCCCTCCCTCTTACCCTTTATTCTTTAAAACTGTTGTGGGTTTTTTTTTTTTCCTCCAAAGTCTTGCTCGCCCTGGTGGCTTTTATTTTGCTAATGTTAAGTCAACTTTCCTTTGTTGCCTAGAATTGCTTTGCTACTCTAGGCCCCTTTTGGTTCCAGATGAATTTTTGGATGATTTTCTCTAGCTCTGTGAAATATGCACTGAATCTATATAGTACTTTTGGCAGTATGGTCATTTTGACAACATTGGTTCTTCCTAACCAGGAGCAAGGGATGCCTTTCCATTTTCTGATATTCTCTTTGATCTCCTTTTTCAGAGTGCTGGAGTTTTCAGAGGTTTTTCACCTCCTTTGTTAGATTGATCCCTAGAGATTTCATTTTTTTGCATGCTATTATGAAAGGAATTGTTTCCTCTGTTTCTCAGTAAATTTATTATCTGTGTATGAGAAGGCTACTGATTTTGGGGTGTTGACATTTTACCCAGCTACTATACTGAACCTGGCAGTTAAGTCTAGCAGCTTTTTGGCTGAGTTTTTGCAATCTTCTATATAGAGTATCATGTCATCAGCAAATAGTCACAGCTTAACTTCTTCCATTTCTATCTTTATTCCTTTTATTTCATTTTATTGTCTAATTGCTATGTCTAGTATCACAATCCCCAACTTGAAACTACACTACAAAGCCACTGTGAGAAAACATCAAGGTACTGGTAAAGAAACAGACCCATGGATCAATGAAACAGACTAGAAGGTGCAGAAACAGCTCCAGAAATACTCCGCAACCTCATCTTTGTCAAAGGAGCCAAACACTCTCAATGGAGGAAAGATGGTCTCTGTAATAAATGGTGCTGGGTTACAATCTGCCAAAGATTAAAGCTAGATCTATGTCTTTCACTATGCACCAAACTGAAATCAAAGTGGACTGGAGACCTAAATATTAAAACAGAATTCTAAACCTGCTGCCAAACAGTTTAGATAGAACTCTTGGAGACACTGGTATAGGGAAAGACTTTAAGAACAAAACCTCAGCAGCACAGGAACTAGCAGAAAGAATCAACAATTAGGATCTCATCTTATCAAAAAGCTCTGCACAGCAAGAGAAACCATCAGCAGAGCAAAAAGATGACCTAGCAATTGGGGAAAAAATTTTACCAGCTGTTCCTCAGACAAAAGACTACTATCTAGAATATATAAAGAATTTTTAAAAATCAGCTCCTCCAAATTGAAAGACTCAGTCCAAAAATGAACTTCTGAAATGTACATTTTTCAGATGAAGTAAAAGCAGCTAAGAAACATGGAAAAATATGTTCAATATCACTGGTCATTAGAGAGATGCAGATGAAAACAACACTGAGATTTCATCTCATTCCAAAAATAATGGCTATCAAGAAATCAAAAACAAATGCTGGTGGAGCTGTGAGGGGAAAGGAACCCTTCTCCACCACTGGTGGGAATGTAGACTGGTAAAACCACTGTGGAGATCAGTGTGGAGACTTCTCAAAAAGTTAGGATTAGAGGTTGGTTCCATTTGAACCTGCTATTTCCCTTCTAGGTATACACATGGAAGAATTAAAAGAATCATATCACAGTGACATATGTGCACCTATGTTTATAGCAACTTAGTTTGTAATAGGTAAACCTTGGAAACAGCCCATATGCAAATCAATGGGAGGCTGGATAAATAAGATGTGGTTTTTTAATGAAATGGAGTATTACTCAGCCATAAAGAATGATAAATGTGAGTCTTTTATACTCAAATGGATGTACCTTGAGGACACACTCATACATGAAATAAGACAGAGATATGTAGACACTATATTGTTTCTCTAGTATGAGAAACTAAAGGTGTAAGTGAGGTCCAGAATGTATGGTAGATATTGTGAAGTAGGAAGAAAATATTCAAAGGGAAAAGGGAAGGGGAAAAATAAAGAAGGGAAAGAAAAAATTTGATAATAAAAAAGCAAAGCCTATCTATATAGGAGGTTGGGAGTGGTAGGGTGGGTAGGGGAAAGGGCAAAAATGAGCATCAAGATATGTCATATATAGGTACAAAGTTTTAATGTTGAATGTAATCATAATGTATCTGCAAAATGTACCAATAAACTTAATTTTTAAAACCTTTCCATTATAGCCTGCTCCCTGCTTGTTCTCGCTTTACTACTACATATAACACCTACCTGTTACCAAATGGTGACCTTCCTGCTCCTTTCTCTCCCCTTTAAATGTTCCCACTAGAATTATTTCCCCAAACTTCAAAAGTAATCTACTTGTAACCATAGTAACCAACTAGCCCCTGATAAAGTCCAGTTAGCCCACTTGCAGATATGCAAGTGAAATATGTGGTCTCTAACTAATTTTTTCACATCCCTGTTAGGTATAAAACTTGCTGGAAAACTGAAAGGGTTCCATCAGTCATCCTAAGAGGGACCCATTTCCTTTGTGACAGCAAAATAATATTTATCATTTTACCCTAAATCCTGAGTCTTTCTCAAGTACTTTCAAGTTCCTATTGCCAGTACAAGGACTCAAACAACCATGGATAGAAAACACTTTTTAAAATTGCATCTGTTCCAAACATGTACAGACTTTTTCCATTGTCATTATTCTCTGAACAATACAGTATAACAATAATTTGCATAACATGTGCATTCCACTGGGTATTACAAGTAATCTAGAAGTGATTTAAAAATATATAGGAGGATATTATAGATTATATGTAAGTGCTGCATTGTTTGATGCTTAAAAAGGACATGTGTGCTACCCTGCAAGAGTTTCAAAACCAGCCCCTCACCGAACCTGAGGGACAACTCCATGTATATCTTTCTACTTTCTAAATTTATAGATCTCTTTTTGAGCAAGGAAGTATTTCCAAATCCAAGCTTGATTAGAGAATAGTCCTTAAATAAAGCAAAGCCAAAAGTTATTCTACAGTAACACTTTGGGGGGGGCAGTTTACTGTAGATCAAACACAGGGCCTCACACTGAACTGAATCCTTAGCCCTTTATTTTATTGTTATTATGAGACAGAGTCTCACTAAGTGGCTAAACTACCCAGGTTGGACTAAAACACACAGTCCTTCCTCAGCTTCCCAGAGTATTGAGACTATGGTTCTGTGCCACCACACTCAGCCAACAATTTTCAATCACAATAAATTCTTGAACAATTGTTTTTCTAATTCAAAATATCAAAAACAGTGCCCTCATATTTGTCATAAATAAATTTAAGAGTTTAAATGTAATAACACTCTAAGGCTAGGTTTTTATTCTAAATTAATTTTAACTATTTAACAATACAATCAAATTTCTACAATTTGGTTATGAATGTGGTATACTTTTAAAAATTCAATATAGACATTTAGCTCAGCTTAACTACTTTATACCAGGAAGTAGTTGGCCTTGATTCATATTCATCTCTTACATGTAGTCACATGACCTAGGGATTTGTGGCTCCAGTGTTATACTGATCCTCCTGTAAGAGTTATACAGCTGGGCCGGAGGGTTAGTTCAGTGGTTCCAGTGCCTGCCTCGCAAGCGCAAGGTCCTGAGTTCGATCCCCGGTAACCACATATAATGCTGGGCGTGGAGACACGCCCACCAACAATCAACACCGCATACCACAATGCCGGACGTGGTGGCTCATGCCTGTAATCCCAGCACTCGGGAGGCAGAGACAGGAGGATTGCTGAGTTCGCAGCGGCTTGCCTGGGTACCATAGTGAGCTCAGGGCCAGCCTGAACTACAAAGCGAGACCCTGTCTCAAAAAAGCAAAAAAAAAAAAAAAAAAGAGTTATACAGCTTATGGAGTTTCTTCTGTCCCCAAGGCTCATTTGTATAAGATTCTGCAACAGCAATAAAGTACACAGATTCCTAAGAATCAAATGTTTTGTAGTGACAAAACTATTTTGGAAAATTCCCTAAACATCAATTATGTCTCCTTAAGAATGAATAAACTCTGCAAAGGACAGAGAAAAACTTAGCCAAATAAGTTATATGACTTACAATGAAAATATTAGTATAACTCATTTCTCTTGTAAGGAGGGTCATGGGATCACATTCCTCTTAAGACTGACCTCATTATTCTATTTTCTAACAGGGGGAAATGGTAAATAGGTACATTAATGGTTTTAGAAACTCTCATAGTGCATTGCTATATCTGAAAATGATTATTTCCTCGGTCTACAACTGAGATGTTCACCTAGAAATCATAATACCAGGGCAGTGGTGAGACACTCCCCCAGAAAGAATGGAATAGCATAACACCAGAATGGTTACTGTAACACCAGAGTCTACAGTCAGATCTTGAACTCGCACGGTGATTACAACGGTCCAAATGCTTGATTTTGTTCCTATTTTAAAAAGAAAAAGAGAAACAGTAAAGATAGAACAATAAGGAAAGAATAAAGTTCCAAAAAGAGATAATAAACTTAAAATCCTTACGCCTTCACAACGACAGACAAAGAGATGAAGTAACCCTTATAACAAAGTACCACTCATGACAGCATCTGATCCACTTGCCTAACTGTCCTCCCCTAACCCCTAAGATCACTTCAAATGAAAATAAATGCTGGTTAAACAAGAGCTGCTGCTAGTACAATTAAACATGAGATTAGGTTGAGAATGAAACCTTGAACTCTAATTCTGTAGGTCTTTCAAAGTATAACACACTATTATGTAGGTTAGCTTCCTCACTATTGGAACAAAATTCCTGACACCTACAACTTAAAGGAGGAGAGGCTTACTTTGGCTCGTGTTTCAGAGGATTCAGTCCGTGGTGGCCTGGTTCCAAGGCAGGACACTGTGGAGGAGGGGCACGATGGAACGAGGAGCTCAAGGTGGCGAGCAGGGAGGAAGGGACCAGGTCACAACAGCCTGACCCACCAGACAGCCCACAAGGTGCTGCACTGACCTCGTGGGTGATTCTCAAGTCCACCGGGTTGACAACCAAGGTTAACTATACAACTGTCATCTGTTTTCAAATGCTAACAGATTTTTTAATAAAATCCTTTTAAAAATTTTGGCAAAGGGCTGCCTCAGTAGCACGGTGCCTGTCTGGCAGGTGCAAGGTCCCGATTCCCAGTTTTAAAACAAAAATTGTAAAACTACATTTCATGCAAATAGGTACAGTACTTTTTGGTCTGCAATTATGATTGAAATATGTTGCTTTATCTTGGAATTTTCAGTTTAAGAATGCACAAAGTGACAAGGATGCACAAGGTGACATCACCACCTAAAACTTCACTTTTGCTTATAATTCTTAATTTTCTGTATGATTTTACTTAACAATAGTTTCAAGATCTATCCATCTTCCTGCAAATACCATGAATCCATACTTTCTTTTTCTTTTTCTTTTGGCTGATGACTCCATCATATCTATACATTACATTTTCGTTATCCACTCATTTATTAATGGACATCTAGACTGTTTCCACAACTTAGCTATTATGAATTGCACTGCTATAAACATGGGCATGCATGTGTAACTATAGTACAACATCTTTAACTCTTTTGAGGATATACCCAGGAGAAGCATAACTGGGTCAAATGTTACAGGCCTCCAGCCAAGTATATATAAAGTATTAGAAACAAAGAAAAGCAGAGCACAAAAATTTTCTAAACTTCATGGGTTGGCCAAAGAAACAGCATGTATAAAGGTACAGAGAAGATGGTTGTTAAAGCCACTACATCTTTCTACAGGACAATAAAGGATTCCAGAAGGCATCCTCAGAAACAGCAAGACGAAGACATTGGCTCTTAAAGGTATAGAAATGAAAATTCATTTCAAAGAATTTCATTTAAGAAGAAATCTCTGGCATACTCTGCATATCCCCAAGCCCCAAGAGTTCATTTTCCAGTTTAGCCTTCCTGGAACTCATAGCCTACGCCACGGCTCAAGTGGGCCCAGGTACAGCTCACACTGGCAGTAGTCCTTAGCATTGTCCACATGACGCTACTGTGCAGGCATGAAAAACACAAGAGTTCTGGGGTTGCAGTGGTTTTGACTGAGATTTTAAATAGTAGCCTGAGTGGTTAGGCATTAGGTGGCAGGGTCAGAGTCCCCATAAGCAGTCCTGGGTTCCCTCCAACCAGTCCCTCACAGAGCAATGTGTGAAGCTGTGGGAGTGTAACCAAAGCTTCAGTAGTGAATCCAGGGTGACAGAAGTGCTAGAAATAGGTGATGCTGTCCAGGGAAAGCCAAGGGCTGTGAGAGAGCTGGTCTCGTGTGGAGGTCATGCTGTCAGTAGGCTCATGGGGCCAGAGCTGCCCAAACCTTTGGTGCTTACATCATGCCACAGTGTACACAGGGTGCTTATCATGGCTCTTCAGGGCTTAACGTTTGCCCTGCTGCCCTCTGGTCTTGTTTTGGTCTGACTTCTCTTTATGAGGGCCCTATTCCCTCTTTCTGGAATAGGAATGTTCACCTATACTTGTCTTATCATCATAGATTGGAAGCATGTGACTTGATTTTTTTATGTTTTTACAGGATCTCCCAGAAGAGTTTGCCTTGAGTTTCAGAGAGTTTAGATATTCCAACTTTGAAGATTCTTGGAGATGAATTCATGTATCTTTCACTGTGAAGTGGACGGGAGCCTTTGAAGCACTGGGTAGGATGCTATAGTTTGGATCTGGAATTTCCACTCAAAGGCCCACTGGTAAAGGCTTAGTCCCAAGTATGGCATGGTCAGGCAGTCTCAGAACCTTTAAGACACAGGGCCTACCAGGAGGCATTCAGATCACTGTGAATGTGCCTCAGAGGGGACAGTTGGGACCCTGGTCTTCTTCACTTCCTGGCCACAACATGAACAACTTCAATTTGACACATCTCACTGCTATTATGTGTTGCTTCACCACAGGCCAAAGAGCAACAGGGCTAATTACCAGGTAGTGAATCCTCCAAAACTGTGGGTCCACAAAGACTTCCTCTATAAGCTGATGAGCTGATTAACACATTATCTCTAGTGCCACTCTTCAGGGTTTCTCTGTGTTTTAGTGAAGATTGTTTTTAAAAGGGGGCTATTATCCTTTGTCCATGGTGGGTTAATAAAAAAATAGGATGATCATACCTATAGTTGCCCAGGACAGTCCTAACTGATACCTGTCATCCTAAAAAATGTCTCTGTTCATTTTCAAATGTATTTTGGTTTGACCATTAAAGTATTTGGTCAACCTAAAGATAACTGCACTTATTTTAGGGGAAAAGACTTTAAAACCTCCTCTGACTTTCCAACCTTCGTGCATTTATTTTTTCTCTCATCCATTTCTTAAACACACAATCCAAGATTTTAAAAATATATGTAACCAACCAGATTTTCCTTTGTAGACAGTATCCACTTTAAAAACTAAGTCAGATTTTTAGTAAGCAAACTGTGCCTGCTGCTGACCTGTTTCTTGTATTGGAAGGAGGTAATTCTGCTCTCACTATAAAACAAGCTGCACAACATAACCTGACTGGCTGTGTTGTTACAGTGCAGAAACAGGTAAAAGATAGCTATTACCCGTATCAGATTATATCTCCCCTGGCCTACTATGTGCCAAAAAATAATTCTTCCACTAAAAGTCAAAATTGATGCAATTTGAAAAGCTGTAGTTAAACTTAACCAAAGCAACTCTTTTGTAAGAGGTAAACAAGATGTCTTTTTTTATTGCTGCTTTATCCATTAGAACAATGCTTTTGCTGTACTATTAACAGGCGTTATTCCTCCAAGGAGAGCACAGAGGAATGATCTGAGAATTACTACTCTCATCTTACCCCAGTGAAGAGCCCAGTCCTTGTGGCCTTCTCCTGGGATGACAGAGAAGGAGGAAGGTGGCATGGCACAACAATGACTGCAAGGCAATCCACATGTGGTTGATTATTTTTCCTTGGCAAAATCTCAGATTTTAATATTCTGGTTCACTGTATGACCTTAGACAAGTTACTTCAACTCTTCAAACCTCAGCTGCTTCATCAATTGTGTAGAATAATACCATCCTCTTTAGTGTTTCATATGAGAAATACACTTTTAATTATAGAAAGCAGCATTTACACATTGGTTATTATAATAAGTTTTAAGGTTGCTAACTGGAAATGCACAGGAAGAAGCAAAGGTGATGGTTTGAAGATCCACTGTGCTTAGGAGACAAAATTAGAGCAGAAATTAGAATCCTTGAGTTGAAGATCTTGGTTGTATTTCCCTCCTTCCCTTCCCTTCTTTCTTCCTTTCCTTTCCAACTCAGTCTTCACACACGCTAAACAAGTGCTCTGGTACTGGGCTACGATCTCAACTGTCACTGAGATTTCCTTAAACAATAAAGAAGTTAGAAAACGGTACCTATATAAGATTTTTAGGCTGTTGAACATAGAGCCTTCAAAGAGAACAGACATGCATTCTCTCGCATGAACTGTGGTCCAAGCTTCTGTCCCACCCTCTAGAGGTTGCTGACAATTCTTTATGTTTCTGGGCATGGGGCACCATAGCCCTAACCTGTCTTTCTGCCTCCACATGACCATCATCCTTCTGTATCTCTGAACTTCATTCTTCTTATAAGGATACATGTCCCACTGGGTTTCTGATTATTCAAATCTACTATGAGCACATTTTGATGTGATCACATCTACAAATCCATCATGAATTTAAGGATCAGGGATTCAGTCCAGTACGATGCTTGCTTCACTCCTTGACACATGGTACAATAACCATTGAGGTTTTTACAGAAGTGCAAATAGTAATAGAGACCCCTGCACATTCTAAATATAGAAAACTGTAAACTTCCAACATGAAGGAAAAGGGGTTGGCACCCTTCTTATTTCAAGTACCCTCTCACTTTTCCAGCATGGTAATACATATTTTCTTCACATTTTTCCCCCACAAGTAATTTCCTTAATTAAAGTTACCTTATTAGGAGTAAAAGTGGATGAACAATTGGGTATTTCACCTTCTGTATCACCATCCAACTCTTTTTAGTTTCTTCATCAACAGCCTAGAAATCTAGATAATAGGGATTCTATTCTCCTTTAACTTGATTCCTTTAACTCTATTCTCACTACACTGTTCAACACTTTCATTTTTAGCTTGAAAGCCTTCATTAGGGCAGATATTCTCTATCGGCTGCTTTGAAAATCTTCTTCAGTTCAGCTTTGTCTCCCCCACAACTAGATTAAAAATAGTTTTGTATTTTGTGTTCTCCCACAACACCTTAGCCTAACAATCTGCACAGAACAAATATGCAAATGTTCTCCTGCTAAAAACGAAAGGGTCAGGGGGACAACAACATCCTGCAGTTGTTCTTACATGCGAGGGCTTGCTGCATGCACCACTGCCCTTTGAGTTGGGGAAAGAAAATTCAACTCTGAAAGGTCCTCCTCCATCTTCTCCCCACAAACAGGAGCAATGGTGACAAAGTGCACAGAGGCCACGTCTCTTTGTAACTGTGTCCTCAGCCTCAAGAACTCGCTCTAGGCAGCAGGACCCTGAATCCCATACCCCCAAAGGCCTTGAGCCCAAGCCTACAGGTTATATGGTCCTTCCCCAATCCATTCTCTCAGAGGTAAACGTGCCATTCTTAAATTGAATATATTCATATACACACTCGTGATCTGTAGGGAGGATAAGGGACAGATGTTTGTGTGGGGTGTGCAGACCCAGATGGGTGTGTGAGACACCATCATACAAAGCTCTGTGCTCTGTGTCTGTAGGGCATACTGAAAAGCAGACACTAGCCAGGGCTGCCATTTGTACCTTTGCTGAGCCCTGCGTTTATTTAACACTCCTGGGCTCAAAATGTACTTGAGACTGAAGAGGCAAATGGCAATAGCAAAATTATCCGATTTCTAACTTTTCTCTAGGACATACTATCTCTGCATGGATATATATCCACGTAGACTTACCCAATAAAGAAACACTTGACTTTTAGTTACATGCTGAAAGAATGGTCAACTAAAAAACAGATAAAGCCCTCATTTTCATTTAGAATTTTAAGAATGAAAAGAGACTTTTCAAGCATTTAGGAATCATGGTTATTGTTTGCCAAATGTGCTAAGATTCTTCTAAGTTAGCCAGTATTTCAGAACTAGCTGTAACTCTCAGTATGACCAGACATTTATATACTCTCTGGCTAAAAATACCTATCAACATCACAGATATATCAAAATGCACCCTGAAATAACCATCATTATACATATCTAGCTTCCAAATACATGTATTATCATGTAGAAACCACACTGTAAAGTTAGTAGGAAAACACTAATAAAAAGTGCTTTTAAACTATCTTCAAAGTAGCCACTAAATAGCACTTTGTCTGTTCTCCTAGAACCTAGTCATGGTCTATGCATTGAAATCCTGACAAAGTAAAAAGGAGATGGTTTGGGCAGGATTTTGTTGAGGTCACATTGCTCACAGGAGGAACAAAATTACAGACTGTCATGCACGTCTTAAATGTCAGTTTCTTCAATCTCACACACTGAAAATTTAGTCACATGAGATCTCAAGGTCAGATACAATTGTTCCTTACTGATTCTGTTACCATAAATTCGGTTTGTGCTTTAACTTCTGTGTGAAAATAAAAATTCACTCATTTTCCTGATGAGGAATATTTCTAAGCAACTCGCTTATCCCCCTTGTCTCCTCAAACCCTACTCATACATAGATCTTTTTCCCTACATAGATTTAAATTATTTCAACTTTTTTGGAAAATTAGCTGAGAACTTTTCATTATTCATTATATAGAGTTTATGGGTCTGCAAATCAAGAAAGAACCAAAATCAAGAATCCTTGGCTATTATTAACATAGTTTGTAATGTATTTTCCAACTATTTCTCTCCTTCTGATCCTCTTTATTCTTTTACAAAACCTGAATGTCTTGGGTTCCTGGATGGTTAACTTTCTATCCATCCAATAAACTTTTACAACTGAACCCTTTCCTGAAGATAAGCCAGGTATTTAACTTTCTCCAACTGAGTTGAGACATTTGGTCAAATATTGGCCAACATAAACCCCTCCTCTGTCCTTTCAGCCCATGTCCGTCTCCAATAAATGCATCTGTGGCAAACACTTAACTAGTCAATAAAGAAACCAAAGCAAGTCGTGTCTTGTCACATGCACATATGCACACACACACATTCAGCCACCCACTCTTCAGTGGACCCCAAATCACGAGGTCAGCAAAAGCAGACATTTCAGAGCTTTCAATAATAACAGCCTGTGGAGGTGCATGTGCCATGGGTTCCACCACTGCACTAGGCCATCAAGTTCTACAGCTGCTTCTGGACTAAAACCTAAATCCCTTCTTATAAGACTCTCTCTGGCTCCTAAAGACTAGTTAATTCCAGATCCGCAAGAAAAAACAAAGTAAAAAATGCAAAGAAGGGATTGTTCTACCAGATTGGAGCGATATTTCTGGGTAACAAAATATAGTAAGAAAGGTTTATAACATGGTCTTTGATTTAAAGGACAGTAATTTTAACTGTTTTTGATTTAAATGGTAGAAAAACGTATGTATTCATTTTCAAATGGCAAATATTTGCAATACAACCTTAATATAAAGAAATGCAGCATACGCAATCAATTATTTCCATAACTTTTATAATGTAGTAAAAGGAATTTGTAATGAACAGCTTCTTTTCTCCTGGTGGGGAGTTGGTAGTAAAAAGTGAAAGAAATGTGGAGGCGCTAAAGACAGTAAAGTAAATCAGGGGAAAAGATTTATTTTAATTTTTAAGTGGTTTATTTTTAAACTCATTAATACAATTTAAATATACATAATAATCACATTTATCCTATATAATTTGAACTAGTAGATGGTAAATCTTCATTCTTATTATTTTTAATTCTTATTTCTTAATGTTTTTTCCCATTCCTCTTCCTTCCCTTAAACCCTTCTTCTCCTTATTTATAAAGCTTTCCCTGTTTCCTTCCTTCAGAGAATTGAAAACTGACAAACTTCTCTGGGTCCTAAACCTAACACTGACAAAGATTTCAATGTTAGTGGTTACATAAGACAACAGCCAGCCATTCCACTTTATTCCTAGGCATAGAAATCTGAAGGATAATATAACAGATATAGCACCTTATATCAACATCATTCAACATGTGATGTTATACCACTCAAAAATTCCACTTCTAGGATCTGTAACTTAAATAAACTGGGCAGGTGTTGAAAGACACAACCTGATAGGATAATGGTCCCAGTGTTATACACAACCGCAAAAAAGAAATAAGAGAAACATGACATGGAGAGTGGGAGACAAAAATAAGTTAGCCGTAGTTACTCTATAATGGAAGATTAGGCTCAAGAAGATTCATTTGGGAACAAGCACTTCACAGGCAGTTGGACTCCAAGCTATGTGTGTTATACTCCTACAGAAAAATTTCCTACATTGGGCTCATGTCTGGAGACTTTTCAGGAGTCTGAGGTTAAGGGCAGAGGACTAATTAATCTAGTAGAGAAAATTTCAAGGCAACCCAGTGTTGATGCTGTGCTATGGGTAGTGCGTATTGCTTTTAGTAAGATTTACATTCAGAAACAAGAGCAAAATTCCCATTTGAAAGGTTTTCAGTCTCCAAAGTGGGAAAAGACTGGCACAGGTGGATCACAAGAGAGCTTGGTTGCTGAAAAGATTGACATTAAAAATAAGCCAAGA
>PVIC010024218.1:0-26205 GCA_004025085.1 Thryonomys swinderianus | reverse complement strand
AAAGATAAACTTGAGTCATTTATTGGAAAATGGATGCACCTTGAGATCATAAAGTTAAGTGAAATAAATCAGATATACAGGATATACTTTCTGATTTCCCTTTCTAGAAAGCATTATATAACTAAACTGAAAATACATCTTTTATGGTAGATGATTTGGAAAATATACAAAAGTAAAAAGAACAAAAAATTCAACTGTAAACCTACCACTAAGACATAATCTCTGTTAGTATTGTGATTATTTAGATAGAACTATAATTTTTGTGAAGTATAAATACATGATTTTCAATTTTTACATTTAATATGGAACCATTTGATTTATGTCTACATCATTATATAATCCTCAAAACATAATCTTTTTTTGAGACAGGGTCTTGCTTTGTAGTTCAGTCTGGCCCTGAGCTCACTATGCAGCCCAGGCAAGCCTGGAACTCAGCAATTCTCCTGCCTCTGCCTCACAAGTGCTGGGATGACAGGCGTGAGCCACCGTGCCTGGCACTGTGGTATGCGGTATTGATTGCTGGTGGGCGTGAGTCACCACACCCAGCATTGTATGTGGTTACTGAGGATCAAACTCAGGACCTTGTGCTTGTGAGGCAGGTGCTGGAACCACTGAGCTAAATCTCTGGCCCTCAAAACATAATCTTTAAGGCTGTATAATATTTTATGTATATAGTAAAATGATAATCATTCCAACAACTTCAGAATGGATTAATAAAGAAAAGCTAATGAATCAAAGATTGGCATATTTTAAAAATGTTATCAAATTACTATTCTGATAAAGAATATTGATTTCCACTTCTATGAACTCTGAGAGCACTCAACACAAACTTTTAATCTCTGAAAGTTTAGAAGGTGATAAATTTACGGTAGAACATATTCTATGTGACTGCCTAGAATGCTATCTGCATAGAATGAAAGTTTCAGGATTAATTAAAATAAAACTCTTAAAATCCTCAAGTCCTTAACTCTTCTTTTTCTGAAGCTTTAATCTCAAGTTTTCATTTATACTTTTTTCTTTCCATGTATAACAGGATTAAACACAGACTCTGTGCCCTAGGCAATATCCCAAACCTTTTTATTAACTCTTTTTTAATCTTGAGACTCAATCTCCCTAAATCTCTACGTTACCCATATTGGGCTTGAATTTGTAATACTTCTTTCTCAGCCTACCATAAGGCTGGCTTACAGGCATGTGTCCCCACGCCTGGCTTCTTTTTATATTTTTCAGCACAGACTCTACAGAAGGAAGTTACTGTTTTTTTCCCTAAGGAGCAAAAAACCTCATGTGAAGGGGAGGGAATATCATTCTTTAGGTTATGATGACACAAAGAAGTCATGTGTCATTTGGTTCTAGCTTTCTCCTGAATAAAATGTCTAAGTTTAGGTGTAGACACATGAGAGACCCACAGAGTCACCAGGAGGTAAAGAGCAGAGGAGAGGGAAAGGTAGGAGACAGAAAGAAACTAGAAAAAGAAGATTGCTGTTGGTTCTCACCTCTACTCTCATTTATACCCATAAATCTGAAGAAGCCCAATGGCTGGAACTTAGATTAGGCTCCAGTTGAAATCTGAAAATAGGAGCCTCATTAGGGGAGTGGCAGTTTGTTGAAAGAGATGTTATCTCCATTTATAAAAAAGAGCGATGGAACAGCCAAGAGATCGAACAATGACAGGACAGGATGAATCAGAGTCATTAAACCAGAACTGTCTCTGGTCTTTGTGGTGAATAGATTTTCTCTGAGAGATTAAAAATCACTCAGCATCAACTCATCAGTTTTCATTTATAAACTGTAAGGCTCACATAACCAGAGTTCCATGTTACATTACCCACTGCCCCTCGCCAGACAAAGCCTTAGGAATGTGACCTTTTACCTAACTACCTGCGCTCTGCCCTTGTATGACCTTGTCTGCCCGACCCTTCTCAAAGATGAAACTATCTCCCCAGAATGTATGGGATGTATAGGATGCATCTAAAGATAGTTTTAAGTTGCACAACTGTATGGTCTGTTAAGATGTTCTGTTAAGACAGCCAGACTTTTGTCCTTGCAGCTGTGGTCTGCAAAGATAACAATCACTCAGTGTATTCCAAAATCTAGATTCTCAGAGCGACGAGATTCACTGCTCTGTGTTATTGTTTATATACTTCCCCAGGTCTTACAATGGGACAGGAGGATGAGGACATCTGAGCCGCACTGACCAATACCAAGTGAAAAGAGCAGCTCTTGTTCTGATCCCAGTATTGATCGAGCTGGGCATAGCAGGATCCGCAGCCATAGCCACCTCTTCTCTTATCCTCCAAGATAAGAAGGTACAGCTCTTTCCGTTGTTTAGGTGCCATGGGAACGAGTCATGCTCCCATGTCTCTTGGCAGTACAGTCTGGCATTATATCCCATTTCTGGTCTTCTCTAATCTACTTAACCTCTCTATACCTTAGTTTCTTCTGTGAAGTACAAATATTGTTACCTCCTATATGACATTGGGACAGAGCTATGAAATGGTTTAGCTAAAGTGCTTGTAAGGGTATCACGTAGTAAATATTGCCTTCCTGCAACTGTAACATTCTGAGAATGATAAGACAGTAAGCTGAAGGACACCAAGGCCCCAGACTTCTTAGCTGACCTGCACCTTGTGCTCAGAGCAGACAGATCACCCATGAAGGAATAAGCGTTCTCCAGGGACTGGCCTGAACAGACAAACAATCACCATCTTCGTGATACAAGCGCATAATCTGAGTCTGCATTATCGCTTAAGTCACTGCCTCCCCAAATCCATCTGAGAACTCATTTCTCCGGGCTTCCTTCTTGTTAGCACCTCACGCCTCTCTTCTTCTTAGGCCTCTTTCTTTCCCTGCCCTGTCCAGCAGCTCCAGTCACAGCTGTGCAGAGGCAGACTGCTGAGGCAGGGGAGAACTTGGCTTCCTTCCCAAAGCAAACAATTAGACAAGCATTAACGTCTCTTAATGGGCAAAACAACATTAAACAGATGGAAACCCAGACCTGGGTCACTTTGCAGAGGGCCCGAGCTGTGATGGGCCTGCCAGTGTTCAAATATGACCTCTAAATTGAAACTTAATTGGCCATTAATGGAATTCATTTAATTAAAGCACTTGTAATTACGCAAGAAGAAAAGTTGCCTGAATTTCGGACTTTGAGAAAGCAAGAATAGAGCTGATACCATCAAAAAATCCATACTTGCTGGGCATGGTGTCTCACGCCTGTAATCCCAGCACTCGGGAGGCAGAGACAGGAGGATTGCTGAGTTCGAGGCTTGCCTGGGCTCCATAGTGAGCTCAGGGCCAGCCTGAACTACAAAGCAAGACCCTGTCTCAAAAAAAAAAAAAAAAAAAAGATAGGAACATAAGAAAATTGCTTGGAAACATTATGGAACTGATACTAAAAGTCAGAATAGACCAGCTGGGGATTTAGCTCAAGTAGTACCGTGCCAACCTTGGATGCACAAGGGCCCAAGTTCAATCCCCGGTGCCCCCCCCCCAAAAATCAGAATAGACCAAGTTTCCTTATTCTGCAATCCCACATTTTAAGAGGACCTCCAAGATGAATAGACATTCATAAAGTTGTTTATTTCTTCATTCAGACATCCAAGTAGAAATAGCATAGTGACCTGTAAGGCAGAAGGAAGGTTAAGGAAACAGATTCTCAGAGAGATTAAAGAATTTTCCCAATAGGACAGGCAGAGCCAAGGCTTTATAGTAATTCTTCTTGCATTCATAGATAACTGAAAGAGTAAAATGGATCAAATGTGTGAAAATACCTTATAAGTTATAAAGAATACAGTGAGTAGATCAAATTTTACTTTCCTGGAATGAAACAGTGGCATCCCAAACCCACCCATCAGAATGCAACTCCTGCCCCGCCCCAGCCCTGATGTGTATGCAAAACACTGTTACCAGGACGTGCTAGTCACAGTCTGGGAGAACGATTCTGAATGTAGGCTCTGAACCCAGAAACCCTCCCCCAAGCCCGATTCCACCATTTGTGACTTATGTGTTCTTTGGGTAAGTCACTGCTCTGTAGCTCAGTTATCTTGCCTGTTAAATGGGAGGAAAAGTAGACCTATTTCATACCACCGAGTGAATGCATAACATGCACTGAACAGGGTCTGCCATACAATGGTTACTCCTAAGTGCTAGCTGTTGCTGAGATGAAAAAGGACATCCAGCCTTTCTGCAGAGCTACCATTCCAGTCTCCAAATCTTCTTGTGGGCTTAGTGGTATTTATAACAGATCATTCCTAGCTGTTCTCCCAGCACGAGCATGAAGTTAAGATGCTGAGGTAAATCTTTGGGTTTCTAGGTGGCCACAGTCAGCGCCTGAGGTGCCAAACCAAGCCACATCTGCAATGCTGTTGCTGCAAGTACAACTCCAAAAAGCTGAACCATATACCACCTTTCCTCGTAACCCACTGAAGCCACCACTAATCAGTACACACCTCTCTGTGCTTCTGACATCAAGGGAGAAAACGCAGCCCTTCTCTGGGCTGCACCACCCCAAGCATAACCTATACTTTTCTAACCAGAAACAGCATAAGCCTAGAGGTGTCCAAAGGTCTTTTAATTATGTCTCTTGGTAGCCCACCATACAATGAGAGCCGGTACAGGCTTCCTAATATTCAAGAGTCCAGATCTCACTTAATTCTGTCCCAGGGAAAGGAAGAAGCCTAGCCTGGCTCTTTGTGTTCCAGGATTAACCCCTTATAGATGGGTCACCACCTTTAAATTCTTAATATTTTATCTTTGAATGTGTGCCTTATAAATGGAGTTTTTCAGGAGAATAGAACATGTGCTTGGTGTTTACAGCCTCACTGGAGTCTTGCCTCCTATCTACTTCGCTAGGACAGGTTTGTGATCACCCTGTTCTGCTCACTAACTTAAACCACACGCTGCCTAGAATGACGGGTTATTTGAGAGTGAGATGAGAGGTCATTGTGCCATCACCCTTTGTCAAAAGAAAAGGCCTGAGATGAGCAAAAGGAGAGTCCAGTGTGCATGACCGTGTGTGCATGTGTGTGTGTGTGTGTGTGTGCGTGCATGTGTGTACACAAACAAGTAGGGCTTATGGATCCAATCAGCTCTGCAGAGACTTGGAAAACTTTTGAACAGAAGAATAATTTCCTGAATAAAAAATAAACATAATCAAAGCTAACCCTCGATACTTTGGGCCATGACGCTAGGAGACAGCCAGAAGACACATCATATTCTAGAGAACAGATATAATTCAAGGTAACATCACATTTCATTGGATCATCCTGTGTTCCCCAAAATGTGTTTATGCTCCTGCTGTTTTCATTCACACAAGATACTACTATCTTCAAATGTCAGCGAGCACTCAGTAATCCCTGACAATGTGGGCCAGATGAAGGACTTTCTAATAAATGTTATGTTTTTCTCAAAGCATTATGGCTCACACTAAACCATCTCTTTTTATTGGCTCCCCCTCAACACAGGAACTTAATATTACTATTAATTATCCAGAAGCAATATAAAAAAATTCTTATGATCCTTTGAATAGCCTTCAATATCATTATCGCAATATTTATATGCTAGTCCTTTTATATAATTCTACTGGTGTTGTTGGTAAAATAAAGTGGCTATTTGCCTTACTTGATTTTTCAATCCTTCTAGCCACTCTTTTATTTTCTACACACCAGCTATGTGACTCAGGAAGACAGACACTGCTCAAGAGAGGTTGGGAACAAAAAAGAAACTAGTTCAAATCTATCTATGTGGTTCCTTTTGGAATAGTCTCCACTCTAAAAGGCACCAGTTTCTACCTAGAATGCAGTTAAAGTCCTAACGAATCCCAAAGAGGACGTGACTGTAGGATTTCACCTCAGTTTAGCTGTTTGTCTATAAACCTGGATGCAGGTCTAAGACTATTTCACAGAGTCTTTAAGAATCTCAGCTAAATCTATTCTAGTGAGTCTCCTTTGCCTATGGCTCTGTCAGAAACTCCATGCGGCTTTCCATACGCCACAGACTCTGCTGTCTTTTTGCTGAATGAGACCAAGAATGAACTAACTGACAAACAGATCAGGATTGACCTGCTACAGAAGGGATCATCTATCCCCTTCCACCACTTGCCTTCCCACTGTGTGTTTCTTGGGCTGAGTCACATCAAAGGTTAAACAAAACAGTGATGTTCTGCTTAAATCATAAAAGAGACTCACAAAGCCCTAATCTCTGCAAATCTAGCATCCCTAGATACTATCTGGATCTGATCAATTTGGTCAAGATGCTGCTTAATTCAGCAGTTTATGGCTTGAACCCTGAAGGATTAGGAGGATTTTGTTCCTGTCTGTCGGGAGAGCAGACCTTGCCCTTAAACCCTGGACTGGATTATGTTTATCACCTACAGGCTCTGGTTGGAGGATGGATACCATTGATCTGATCTAGACTGCTTACCTGTACTACCAAAATAGAAACCAGAAAGGAGTAAGGTCCAGTAGGCCAAAAACCTTCATGACAGCTCCAGGCACCCAAGTTTATTAGAGATAAACTTCTCTTGTTCCCTGACGCCTCTTTTCCTCAAAGTCACGAGAAAGGATAACAACTACCATCAAACGAAAACCTAGCCTTAAAGCTTTCAGAAGAACTTTATCAGGATTATTTAAAACACAAGGTGTTTGTTTTAGAAAATACAAGCATTTCTCCCCCACACAAATGTATCCTTGTTATCTAAAGAGCAATAACCCAGGTGGTAGAAAAAACAATCTGTAATTTTCATGCTTGATAGCTCTCTTGCCTGCAGTGGAAAATGCACACAAAGCTGGAAGGCTGAAGTCTGAAATTTTAGATGTAAAGTTTTTTCCTTTAAGGGATATGTGTACTCCTGAGTGCTTCATCCATCAAAGAGAGTTAAGATGTGTGATTTTTAAAAAAAAATCAGCATAAAAAAGGGAGACATTTAGGACAGAGTTCACTCATGACCCTTCTGATATTAAAATATTGTGACATAGGGATCATCGCTTTTGACATATAGGGTCTCATAACAGACTTCAGAGGACGGCGCTCCACTCCCACATGAGTCTCACTCAGATTTGTTACTAATGCACACGTCTGCAGGCCATGCAAGCCAATTTAATCAGAAATTCTGGCGAGACCTAGTAGTGATCTGTGTTTTACCACACCTCTCAGAAGACTGTTATGCATGCCGAAGTATTATTTTCAAATGAGGATTCTTGGCTTCACCATAAGAAAATAATGATTAATTAGTATGGCATGTGATCTGGGTGCACAGAATTATGTGAGGTAGAAATGTCAGGATGGCTGAGTGACCTGAGGTGCTGCATTCAGAATTACATAAGGCAAATTTTTTTTTTTTAAGTAAAAGGCTGTTTTAATGTGTGATCAATCTACTGTGGAAAACATCAAGTTGAGTTAATAATTGATCCTCCACCCAGACCTCTGATAACTTCTTGTACCTGACATTTTCAACCACTTCAGCTTTGAAGTGTAAGTCATCTGGCAATTATTTGTCTTTTAAAAAGTTAATGAGGGGGGCCGGAGGTTTAACTCAGTGGTTCCGGCGCCTGCCTCGCAAGCGCAAGGACCTGGGTTCGATCCCGGTGACCACATTTAATGCTGGGTGTGGAGACACGCCCACCAACAATCAACACCGCATACCACAATGCCGGACATGGTGGCTCTCCCCTATAATCCCAGCACTCAGGAGGCAGGGACAGGAGGATTGCTGAGTTCGCGGCGGCTTGCCTGGGCACCATAGTGAGCTCAGGGCCAGCCTGAACTACAAAGCAAGACCCTGTCTCCAAAAAGCAAGAGGCCGGAGATTTAGCTCAGTGGTTCTGGCGCCTGCCTAGCAAGCACAAGGTTCGATCCCAGTAACCACATACAATGATAAACTATAGGGCATGGTGTCTCACGCCTGTAATCCCAGCACTCGGGAGGCAGAGGCAGGAGGATTGCTGAGTTCAAGGCTTGCCTGGGCTACATAGTGAGCTCAGAGCCAGCCTGAACTACAAAGCGAGACCCTGTCTCAAAAAAAAAAATAATAAAGTCAATGAGAGACTTTCAATACAAAGGCTGCTGTGGTGAGAACCCTGTGTTTCTTCAGGGGTTGAGCAACACCCTGTACTCTGATTTCCTGAGTCTGGAGGACCTGGGTTCAAAGCTGAAAGACAGTGTATCATGTGTTTTCTCACCTCTGAAAGAATAAAACCACCTGTGTTAAACCAAGTAAACATCAACACATAAGACTAGTTTGCAAACCAATATGCTACTTCAATTTATGAACTTAATTGGTTTTCTGATTTGGGGATAGATGGCTGCATCTGTGTTTTTGTGAGGAAGATGGTCATGGTTGCACTTGTCTTCTGATGCTGAGTTTGGGAACTGAAGCAGAATTTTGTCAAATTGTTTGTGAACTGAATTATTTGCAAACAAGTGTTCATGAAGTGAGGTGTTAGTGTAGCTGTAAAAGTGATACTTTCGATAAATATTAAAAAGCCTTTGATATGATTCAGGAAGTTTCTATTTTAATTCTTACCTCATCCAGTATCTTAGCTTTAGATTTGAAAGTTTTCTCAGCAATTTAACTTTACCTTCCAGGAAGCTCAAGCCCAAAAGGACCCCTGGTTGCTGAGTTCCAAGCACACTTTTCTTTCATTTCAGTCACAGATAATTCTCTGTGGTTTATATTCTTTGCACTTAAGAAAGGAAAGGGTATACTACTTTGCCTTGGGTGGTAATGAGATGGGAAATTCCAAGAGATGTTGGGCTTGAGGTTAGGCGAGCACAGAGGAATGTGGCAGGTTTAATAATCCCTGCCACACAGAGTCATGGAGTGAGCAGGTGACAGAGTAGTTTTAGGTTCAATGTGAAGGTAGGCTTTTTGGTTTGAGAAAAGAGAAAATAACTAAGTCAAAGCACATCAGAGAATCCAAGAAATAAGGCAGCAACCAACAGAGATAGGAAGGTAAGAGTTTGGATCACGTAGTGTGTGAAAGGAAAAGCAGGCATTGGAGAGTGACTCACAGATCAGGCACATAAGACTGGGGCGAATCTAGGGCAGCCAGACATTAGTGCTTATAATGCAGATGTTCCTGACAGTGACTGGGTTCTAAGTAAGAGCTGGCTTCCACCAAGATGAGGGAGTCCACAGAGAACAATGGTGCGAAGCAGACGAGGAGGCAGCAGACTGCGCGCGGTAAGCAGTCAGTACTGGTTTGTTGATGGGATGTTTGTTCAAAACTATTCCTGGTTTTAATAGCAATGATCATAGCATGCCTGCCACACCCTACTCTCATCCTCTCTCAGAAATTAATGTATTATAGCAGTTGTACAATAAAATGTAAATTTAACTATGCTCTGAACTATACAAAAACAAAAACAAGTAATTAGCTGGAAACATGGACTTTTGCCCAGTATTTCCATCTGAATTGTGTAGTTTTGTATGAGTCATTTTATATCTTGTATCTCTCAGTTCTTCTCTTAAAAAATAAGGCAAATAGTGCAGAAATAATAAAAGATCTCTAAGGTATTTCCTTACTCTAAAATGTGTAAAATATTTATAAATATATTAATATTTATAGTATATAGTATAATATAGTATAGTATGTATTATATAAAATACATTATATATTTTAAATATTTATATATAATATTTATAAAATATATATACAACCTATCTATTTTTATATCTATATCTCCATATATATTAATTTCACATGTCAGATTATGTAGGGTACCTGCATATCACTGGTTCCATGTGACCTGATGACTTCCCAGATGTTTTCAAGAGGAAGTAAATCTGCTTTCTCAAGTTGTCATGGAACCAAATGACAGGCCTGTGATTCTACCATTTATCAGACTTGGAGTCCATGTAACAGCTGATCAAGTTTCACTGGAGATTTCTCAAGTTTACACTAAAAAACTACTCCTATGGTTTGTTATCACTGAAAGGGAAGCAGAGATCAGAAGCAATGGAGTCACCTGTCGGTGCTGAGCTTTGTTCTCTGTGCACCGGGACAAGCAGGCATTGGAGAGAGAATCACAAATCAAGAACACACTTCTAGGGCAAACCTATGGCAACCAGAGCCTAGTGCCTAGAGTACAGATGTTCCTGACACTGACTGGATTCCAAACAAGAGCTGGCTTCTACCGAGATGAGGAGAGAGGGAAACATCTCAGACATACAGGCCATGTGGCATTAAACACAGCCTGAAGTCTATTCCTTCTTCATGTTCCCCAGAAGAACACCCCCCACCCTCCAGCCAGCTAGCTACGTGATTCAGTGCATTCTCAGCCAGATGCAGTCGGCCGGGAGGGTGGCCATCTGGGCTCTGAAAGCCCATTATAGCCCTAACAGGCAGCTGAATCTCGTTACAAATACCAGCCTTTCTCTGCACAGCTGTCCCAGGCTTGAAATCACACTTAGGAGGCATCTGGCTGGGGCAGAAGACACAGGTCCCGTGGGACTCGGGCAGGAGGAACGTGCAGCCACGTGGTCCGGGCACATGGACGCTGGCGGAAGGCAGGTTCTGGATAAGAAGCGGAAACTCCTCCTGTTCGTTCCTTACCCTGCTCTGTCGCCTCCTCTCCCTACCTGCAAGATGCATGTACGCACGTACTCCAGAGTCATCCTATCGGGGACGCTGTTGGAAACGAGGCTTTGTTCAGAGCCGAAGCAGGAGAGGAGTTTCAGAACATGCAGGGTTGTCAACCAAAGAGCCACTTGCCCTGGCAACGGTCACACCCCAGACAGCCTAGCCTCAGCTAACGAGGCTGCGGGGGGGGGGAGGGGCAGAGAGGTCCCCAGGCTCTGCCAGGCCTGGGATACACCGTGAGAAACAGCGCATTTTTCACCTGCACAGGCTTTTCTCTGTGAACCTGTAAGAGGAGCAGCAAAAAGGCCGATGGCCGCTCAGAGACCCGGAGGAAAGGAGAAATTCTACACTCACTGCTCTGATGGCTCCCCGCCTTAACACCGCCCTTCCCAAGGGGGGGTCAGGGTCTCAAGTGACTTTGCTGTCAAAACAGAATCAGGACAACTACTGGTCTAGAGAGCCTGAATGCCCCCCTGTCCTCGGCCTCCTTGGCTCTGTGCCCTGCTGTGCCCAGCACAAGTCATTTCAGCAATGAAACTCAATATATGGTCTTTATGTGTCTTCAACAGAAGAAAATAACCCTGGTTTGGCTGCACACACCTTCTAGAGAAGGAGGATCACAGGGTGGAGCCCAACCCGAGCAATGTAGCAACTTGGTGAGACTCGTCTCAAAAATAAGGGATGGGGATGTAGCTTAGCATAAAGACCTTGGGTTCTATTCTTAGTATCAGAAGAAAAAAAAAAGACAAAGAAATAAAAAAGAGTGAAGGTGATAAGATAGGGCCCACTTGAACCAAAAGATCTTGTGTTCTCTCCTAATTTACTCTGGTAATACTGTTACTCAGAGCCCAGAGGTTTCCAGTATTCGAATTCCTGCTCAAATGGGTTGTGTTCAAATTGTGTGGTTCCAGACCGCCACCCTGTGTCAGACTCAGAGACTGCAAGGCCCGAGCAATAACTAGAAATTCACCTGAAATCCTAGCCATATGCTCCAGGTCTGTGCTTATTTCTGTGCTCATATGCCTGAATTCCAACACAAGTTTAATCGTTAGATATTGAATTATTTAAAAATGTTTCCAATAAAATAAAAATAAAATCGTGGGATTGGATCTCATCATCATAAATGGCAGTATTTTCAGTGACATGAAGCAGGTCCTTGACCTCACAAGTGCCTTAGAAATTCAGAATGGAAGCCCCTTCACTTTTTTCCCCAGTGTCCTTGATCCTCCTTATTTTTTCTTTCTTTCTTTCTTTCTTTCTTTCTTTCTTTCTTTCTTTCTTTCTTTCTTTCTTTCTTTTTCTTTCCTTCCTTCCTTTCTTTCTTTTCTTTCTTTCTTCCTTCCTTCCTTTCTTTCCTTCCTTCCTTTCTTTTCTTTCTTTCTTTCTTTCTTTCTTTCTTTCTTTCTTTCTTTCTTTCTTTCTTTCTTTCCTTCCTTCCTTCCTTTCCTTTCTTTCTTGTCTTTCTTTCTCTCTTTCTTTCCTTCCTTCCTTCCTTTCCTTCTTTCTTTCTTGTCTTTCTTCCTTCCTTCCTTCCTTTCTCTCTCTCTCTCTCTCTCTCTCTTTCTTTCTTTCTTTCTTTCTTTCTTTCTTTCTTTTCTGTACTCGGAATTGAATTCAAGGCATTTAAACTGAGCTACATCCCAACACATTTTGTTTAACTTACTTTGAGACAGGATGTCGCTAAGTCATCAAGTTGCCTAGGCTGATCTTGAACCCTTGATCCTCCTTTATCCACCTCCCGGAGCACTGCGGTTACAGGCATGTGCCACCATGATTGACTTTTGAGTCTTCCCAATATTGCTACCTTCTCTTGGCTCCTCCCCATCCTTACATCCAGGCTGAAGGATAGTAAAGCCGCATCCGACCCCTGACTATGTCTACAAAAGGTTCCACATCGGCTGAACTCAAAACCAGAATAGGTTAGAGGGTAGAAGACGTGCATGATAGCTCCGAGGGTGTAGGTACTGAAACAGGGAAAATGAAGAGATTGGGGTGTGAAGAGACAACAGCAGTTATTCCAGCTTCAACTCACTCTCTCCTTTGTATTTTCTCTCAATATTTTCTCCCGGTAAATGTCCAGACTAATGTGTGTATTCCTTGTTAAAACAGAAAATGCCTACAATTCTGCTTGCAGAATAGTAGCCTTGTTCTTATTCTAGTAAAGTAAATTTTGATTTATTTTCTTTATTCTATTTACAAAAAGTCTCTGAATTAACTGAAATTTCTCTGGTTATCCCAGGACAAATGGCACTTAGGTTTAAGTCATTTTTTTCTATAAACATTATTTTTGTAACATGTAACATGTTTTTTGTGCCATGCTCCTTTTCATGGACTATTTTATCATTGGTGTATTGTGCTCCCTTCAATGGAAGTAGATTATCTGAAGTACAGTACGCAGTCAGTAGGAGAAGGTACAACTTCAAGTGAATGGTACAAAACTCCTTAGATGGAATTTACTCAAATGGTACCGTTATTATGGCAAAGGGAAGATGAAAGTACTTGAGAGACTAGGAACTTAGGTAAAGAAGGGAAGGCTTTATTCCCTAGCGAGGGGCAGGAGGGAGGGAGAGGAGTCCTGTTCAAATTGACCGATGGCCCATTTCACTTTTCCCAACAGTTTTACAGGTGAAGGGGAGGGGTAACAGTTGAGTTTTGAGCACAAACTCTACTTACATATCTGCGATTCAGCTAGCAGAACTCTATCGAGGCTTAGCTAGTCACCATAGTTACAGGTAGTTACTTTGGGGGGAGGTAGTGATTGTAACAGATCTGTGAGGAAAAGAGGAGGGAGCTGGAAGGTCACTGTTTGCTACAAGCAGGTGTGCTACATCCCTGAAGTCAAGGCAGGAAGCAGGCTGCAAGGAAGGATTTAAAACAGCACAATAAAGCAGTCAGGGGAACAAAATTCAACCAGGTAAAACAAACATCTGAATAAAGCAGAGGCTATTAACATCTTATACTCATGTCTGACTAAAACAATTCATTTCTGTGACATTGGAGGTAGGTGGCTGGCTAGGGCATCAGCTAATGCAATTATGATTCCTGTGACAGTACCTTTTTTTTGAGACAGGGTCTGGCTTTGTAGTTCAGGCTGGCCCTGAGCTCACTATGTAGCCCAGGCAAACCTCGAACTCAGCAATCCTCCTGCCTCTGCCTCCCGAGTGCTGGGATGACAGGCGTGAACCACCACACCTGTCACTGCGGTATATGGTATTGATTGCTGGTGGGCGTGAGTCACCACCCCCAGCATTGTATGTGGTTGCCGAGGGATCGAACTCAGGAGCTTGCACTTGCGAGGCAGGCGCCGGAACCACTGAGCTAAATCTCCAGCCCGGTACTAACTACTGAATGTGCCTCAGTTGTGCTCCATGCTGGCTGTTTGAGGCCCAGCCCTATCTAACTCTCTGCAAGATATCTAATTAACTTAACTATCCACACCAGCTGAGCTTCCCTGGCCTTTATGGCCCAGGTGTAATGTGTAAGGCCTTAAATAAGCACAATGTCCTTAGTTTGGGGTCCCTCGTGAGATCTTGAAATCCAGGCTTCCTCCCTCACCAGCTTCCCTTTTTCTTCTTCTGCAGCAAGTTCCTTCAGTAAAACTCAAGTTACACCAAGAACTTAAGAATTGCTTTTTGAGATTTCATGACATGATTTTCTATGTTTAATATCACCATATGATTTTCTTAGTTTAAGGTAGAATTAATTACATCTGAAGAGGCTAAATATTCAGATGCAATTATTTGTTTTGCATTTGTCACAAATATGTGCAAAGATCCATACAATCATGCTGGAGGTGAGGAAACCAATTTTGATTACCTCCCCAACATTTCTCTGATTTCAAATAACTATCCTTAAAGTGACCACGGTGATAGAGGGCTGCAGGGAAAACAAATGAAAGGAAAATATCATAACTCCCAACCTGCTACCTCCCCGAAACACAAATTTGTGTCCTCTAAAATGGAAGAGTGAATTTCGGGAGCAGTGGAGGTTGAGTGGGGAAAAATTGATAGAGAAAGAAAAGCTCCACCCATGAGGGACAGTAGGAGAACTTGAATGTGGGTTGAGGCGGGGACACTACTGTCCGGGGAATGTTTACTGAGGAAAAGCTGGAGGCCATGAGGCTGATTCAAAGTGATGCCAACAAATAAGATTCAAGAAGTGGACAAATATATGATCAAACAATAAGACTGATATTGATTAAAGGGGAATCCAATGGAAAAGCAAAACAGGTATAAACACACACACACACACACACACACACACACACAAGGATTTTCACAGGGCGTCTTTCTGGAGGGATGGGTTAAATCCTTGGCCACAAACCCAGATGATTGATACCTACTTAGAATATCAAGTTATCACCTGGTTCCAGTGCTGGGATTACAGGCGTGAGCCACCACGCCCGGCTTGTGTTATTCCTTCTTAATCTCTGCTTTTAAAAATTTCTTATATTTGTCTGTACCTATTCATAAAATTTTATAATTTATATGTCATAGCTTTCATTGTAATGGGTTAGTTTTTCAATGGCTGATTTTTTAATAGCACCTATTCTCATTGATAATATACCTGAATATTGAGCAATGCCATGTTTCATTATCTGTGCAATGATTTTCGTTTTCATGTGGCTGTCATAACTAATTTTCTGAAGTTGATTATCTGTGTTTTTTTCCATTCATTGTTCTTTATTTCTTCGGAAGCACTCATTTCTGCATCACTGAAACAATTACTTTTTTTATCTTTTAGACAGGGTCTCACCTTGTAGTTCAGGCTGGCCCTGAGCTCACTATGGAGCCCAGGCTAGCCTCGAACTCAGCAATCCTCCTGCCTCTGCCTCCCGAGTGCTGGGATGACAGGCGTGAGCCACCACGCCCGGCACTGGGGTATGTGGTGCTGATTGCTGGTGGGCGTGAGTCACCACATTCGATATTGTTGTATGTGGTTACTGAGGATCGAACCAGGGACCTCGTCCTTGCTAGGCAGGGGCAGGAAGCACTGAGCTAAATCTCCAGCCCCCAACAATTACTTTTTAAAAGAATCCACTTGTCTAAAAAAGTGTCTCTTCATTGTGAGAAAAAAGAAAACTATTCCCATTCACAGAGACTGAAAATCTGGAGACTCTGGCAACGAGGTTTCGAGGCTTCATCCTTGAGTAGACGATCAAACACTACGGGGAAAGTTATTAGCAACTGAGTGGGAAAGGAGTTAGGCTTGTATAGGTATTGCTGGGACTAGGGGATCCTAAGGTGGAATATTCGTGACTCAGATACCTAGGAAAGGCTGCTTGAGTCTCCACATCCCCTCAGGACTTCTCAGTGCCAGGATCTTGTGGATCTCTGTCCAGAAACCTCCACTGGGAAGTTTTGGGCGCCTACAAAGGCATAGACTTTACTCTGATCCTCCTCCTGAATCTTGATTCAAGCTGATCTGTCAGTTGAGTCTCTGGTTGCACACTTGATTCAGGGTCTTTGATTTGCTTGCTGTGGTTTTCTTTAACAAAATCAAACTATATTCTTATAAAAACAAGCAAACCAATCATAAAGCCCTGTTTACCAACATGTGATCTGCCATCAGACTTGCCACGTCTTCAGTTGGCTGTCTGTCACTGTTAATATATCACTGGGATTGTTTTCAGTTATCTCTTCTTTTTTCTGTGGCACAACTCCTTTTTTTTTTTTTAATACTGGGGTGAAACTCAGACTATTACACTTGCAAGGTAAGTGGAACTCCGCTGAGCTAAAGATCTGGCACAATAACTATTTTAATACCTTGTTTGTACAGGTTCCTATCTACATAGCAAACTCCAACCTAGCCGTTCTGTTTTGATACACTGCATTTGTTCTACAGGGAGGGAGAAATGGATACGTATGTTGCAAAATTAAAATACTGTTACATGACACAGATACAGTTTCATACTTCGGAGTGTTTGTAGAAGCCCCATAAGACAAGAGTCCTGAAATATATGTTTTCTTTCAAGGTCAATGCTCATTTTCGACTTAAAAAGGTGAATGACGGTTGAGATCGTACTGCTTGCGCTGTGATGGGGGCGGTAGCTTTCCAGGGAGGTCATCTCTTAAAAGTTAGGCGGTCAAATGTGGAGACGTGAGCGCATCTATCCCTGGTCCCAGAGGCACATATCTCACCCCAGTGCACCGCGCCCAAAGATGATGACTTGGGGGCCTACCCCTCCCGCACGGAGAGCATAAAAATCACTACCTGAGGGGCTGCGGAGTTAGTTCAGGTGGTAGCATGCCAGTCTTGGGCGCACAAGGGCCCGAGTTTGATCCCCGGTATAGAAAAAAAAATCACTACCTGAACACCAATCCGAGATATGAAACATAACTTGTTTGTAGGAGTGCCTTTAGCATTTGTGTTCCTCCTTCTGTAGCAGTAGAAATTCAACTCAGGGAGCACTGTGACAAAGTTTTGTGACAAACCCCCCTAAGTTGTGCAGGCAAAACTAGGTAGAACTATCTCAGTCTACCCTATCTCAGTCTGCCGAGTGGTGGGATGACAGGCGTGTGCTGCCATGCCCAGCCCCTTCACACACTTTTATAACAGCTTGTGTCCTCGTGTTAAACACCTGGAAGACATGTTCACTGAATATCAATCGTAGCAAACCTGAAATAGCAAATACATTGTGAGTACTGCTTATTTTCCAATATACTCTGAAAGAAGAAATTTCCCTTTGCTTGTAGTTTATTTATTTATTGAGATAGGATTTCAGTATGAAATTCATGCTAGCCTTCAACACACAATGTAGTACAGGCTGGTATCAAACTCACAGTGATCTTCCTTCCTGAAGCTTGGTATACTGGGATTACAAGTGTACTCTAACATAACAAGCTGAAGATTTTCACATTTTAATCAAAAATAATATATCTTAGGGCTGGAGATTTAGCTCAGTGGTTCTGGTGCCTGCCTCGCAAGCCAGGGTCCTGAGTTCGATCCCAGTAACCACATACAGTGTGGGGCGTTGTGACTCACGCCCACCGGCAATCAATACCACATACCCCAGTGCCGGGCATGGTGGCTCACGCCTATCATCCCAGCACTTGGGAGGCAGAGGCAGGAGGGTTGCTGAGTTCGAGGCTTGCCTGGGCTACATAGTGAGCTCAGAGTCAGCCTGAACTACAAAGTGAGACCCTGTCTCAAAAAAATAAAAATAAATTTAAAAAAAATAAATATATATATATATATAAAATCTTAGATAAAGTTGATCCATCTCCCTACAAGATTAACCAAATATCAAAGAGAAAAAAAATGTTCCCTTACTTCCCTTAATTTACAAGGTAGTTAACCTATATTGTAGCTCGTGTAACAGAGGTCCATAAAAACCCTGAATGGCTCTGCGTTTCAGGAAATATTGTAAGAGTGCCATATTGAGGAGTCTTGGCCAAGTTTTGATATGGAGTAGATATAGGTGGGCTCCTCATCCCGAGCAATTCTAGGATGCGGTTAATTATAAAACTTCACTGATTCCCACTGAGATGAATAAATGAGATATAGTTGAGTAATTAGAGCCCTTGGAAAGATAATCAGAATTCAATTAAGAAAAGAAACATTGGGTGGGAGATTTATTTCAGTGGTTCTGGCGCTTGCCTAGAAAGCACAAGGTCCTTGGTCTGATCCTCAGTAACCACGTACAACAGTACCGGCCATGGTGACTCACACCCACCATCAGTCAGTACCACATACCACAGTGCCAGGTGTGGTGGCTCATGCCTGTCATCCCAGCACTCAGGAGGCAGAGGCAGGAGGATTCCTGCCTTCAAGGCTTCCCTAAACTATACAGTGAGCTTAGGGCCAGCCTCAACTACAAAGAGAGACCGTGTCTCAAAAAAGAAAAAGAAACCTTGCAACATTTCAAAATATATTGTATCAAAAACCGTCCAAGTAAACAGTCTCTTTCTTATCAAAGCAGTCTAAACTTTGGGTGTTCTTAGCGTCTCCTGAAACATGTTGGAAGGACCCTGGTGTTCTTGGTTTCTAAGCCCGGAAAGGGCCTGGTCAGCAGCCTACGTGTGAGTCACGTGCCCTTCGCACTGGGGTCTGAAATCAGGGCCTGCAGCGGCCTAGGTGAGGAGTCCGTCCCTGGCGCACAACAAGATGGAAGTTCAAACATTCCTGTCATCGTGAAGGGCGGACACTGGAACGTGGCCCTAGTACTTCCTGGATCCTGCTCCTCGGACCCCAAAGAAGATTATATGAAAAGACTCCAGCTTCATTATACTCTCTTTGTCTTTTTACATAAATAGCTTTTAGAAATGTAGAATGTAATTTGGAAGTTCATGGTAACAAATGTCAAAACTATTGTATGAATATCAAAAAATATATTGAGACCCAGAATCTGAAAGATTCCTTTTTTTTTGAGATAGGGTCTCACTTTGTAGTTCAGGCTGGCCCTGAGCTCACTGTGGTGCCCAGGCAAGCCTCGAACTCAGCAATCCTCCTGCCTCTGCCTCCCAAGTGCTGGGATGACAGGTGGGAGCCACCACGCCCAGCCCTGTGGTATGTGGTGCTGATTGTTGGTGGGCATGAGTCACCACGCCTGGTCCTGTCATATGTGGTTCCCGGGGATCGAGCTCAGGACCTTGCACTTGTGAGGCAGGCGCCAGAACCGCCGAGCTAAATCTCTGGCCCTGAAAGATTATTCTTAATATTGTTTTGCTTAGTAAACACTGGGTGATTTTTCTTATTTAAGAAAAGAATGAATGACTTAGTTCATCAGATTTGAAATGAAGTATAATCTTCGGCTTATCAGAACCATTCATTACATATTTATCTGCCCCTGATGTTTGGTGAATAATGATTTATAGGGTCCTATGAGCTCTTCTTTAAAAAAAAATATATATATATATGCATCTGTTCCACTGCCATTTTATTTTGTTTTTTGTTTGTTTGTTTGTTTGTTTGTTTTTTGAGACAGGGTCTCGCTTTGTAGTTCAGGCTGGCTCTGAGCTCACTATGTAGCCCAGGCAAGCCTGGAACTCAGCAATCCTCCTGCCTCTGCCTCCCGAGTGCTGGGATGGCAGGCGTGAGCCACCAGGCCCGGCTCCACAGCCACTTAAATCCAGCTCCACACAACATCCCGCCTCCGCCAGCACCCCCGCGACTCGGCCTGCGCGCCCCCCGGCCCCTCTGAGGGCTCCGCCCCCACGGAGGACAGGGCTGAATACAGCATCGTAGAGGAGTTCGCCGAGGGGTCCAGGATCAACGCGAGCGCGAACCATCAGGATGACGGTACAATGCTTATTGGAGGCTTGAGCTGGGATACAAGCAAGAAAGATCCGGCAGAGTATTTGTCTCGATTTGGGGCAGTTGTAGACTGCACAACTAAAACAGATCCAGTAACCGGAAGATCAGGAGGATTTGGATTTGTGCTTTTCAAAGACGCTGCTAGCGTTCGTAAGGTTTTTGGAACTAAAAGAACACAAACCGGATGGCAAATTGATAGATCCCAACAGGGCCAAAGCTTTAAAAGGGATAGAACCCCCGAAAAAGTTTTTTGTGGGTGGATGGAGCCCAGATACTTCTGAAGAACAAATTAAAGAATACTTTGGAGCCTTCGGAAAGACTAAAAACATTGAACTTCCCATGGATACAAAAACAAATGAAAGGAGAGGATTTGGTTTTATCACATACACAGATGAAGAGCCAGTCAAGAAATTGTTAGAAAGCAGAGACCTTCAAACTGGTTCTGGAAAGCGTGAAATCCAAGTTGCCCAACCTGAAGAGGTGCATCGGCAGCAACAGCAACAACAGAAAGGAGGAAGCGGCGCTGCAGCTGGCGGGCGAGGTGGCACGAGGGGGCGAGGCCGAGGGCAGGGCCCGAACTGGAACCAAGGATTCAACCACCAGTATGATCAAGGTTATGGAAATTACAGGAGCGCCCACGGTGGTGAGCAAAACTATAGTGGCTATGGCGGATATGATTATACTGGGTATAACTATGGGAACTGTGGATGTGGACAGGGATATGCAGACTACAGTGGTCAACAGAGCACTTATGGCAAGGCATCTCGAGGGGGTGGCCATCACCAAAATAATTACCAGCCACACTAAAGAGGAAGACATTGGAGAAAACAGGAGATGCTAAGAAATCTTGCAGGACCACATTGAAGACTGGTCTTCCGTTGCTTTAATGATGATTTTGTAAAAGACTCTAGTGTACAAGACACAACTGTGCCCAACTGTTTATAGCTGCTGATTAGTTTTGTTTTTACTTTGTCCTTTGCTGCGTTATGACTCAGTGTGGATTTGTGTTTATACAAATTTTATTTGTACGATTTCATGTTAAACCCCAAATAAATGCTTCCTTATGTGAAAAAAAAATACACAAATACAATTTGGGTGACCCTACATGGCAACCAGTGCTTTTACTATAGCAGTGAATTGCACTGTAGTGTCAGAATCGCAGTGTGAAAATACGTGTGTGAACTTTTGGACCAGCACATGGAGTTAATGTTTGAAGGAATCAACTTCAACTCAACTTTTGCAAGAGGAGTTGAGATATCTCCGGGTGTGTCTCAACCTTTTGTCAGTGCGCGTGCGCGTGCGTGTGTGCGTGCATGCGTGCGTGTGTGCGTGCATGCGTGCGTGTGTGCGTGCGATTACATAGAAGGCAGTGATCTGGGAAGATATAGCTGTAAACTTCACCAAGGAGGAGCGACTGGGCTATGCTGAGTCCATCCCAAAAGAAGCACTACAGGGATGAAATGTATGAAACGTTTATGCTCATGAGGGCTGTAGCTAAGGAAGATATTATTTCTCACTTCTACAGTCAGAGAGAATTGGTTCTTGCTCATTGATGCAGTATCATTAAATAGAATGAGACATTTACAAGAGTATCTTAGGCCTGTTTTTAATGTAACATGACTCTAACTGCTATTCATTAATTTTAATATAATGATGCAGTGACTTTCTACACTTATGGCTACAATTCAGGAATAACCTGGAACAACCAGCAAACTGAAGAGTATGAAATTTTTTCACAAAATCCAGAGTAATTTTCATTAATAAAGAAAGGAAATGCTTTTCAAGAATCAGTGTATGAACAGAAATATTATAGCCAAAGCAACTCCACTAATAAAACTGTGTGAAAATTAATTTAATTAATTTAATTGAAAAATTCTCCAGATATGCATTCAGGTTAGTATGATCTGACAGTTGAATACGGAAGTATTTCAGTATCAGAAACTAAGCTATCAGTGATGTTTATGCAGCAAAAGACAGGATCTCATACACTGATGTAAAAAGTCTTTCATGATCAACATCATGAAAATATATGAAATTGCATTGAGGTATTGTGTATAGGTATATATGAAAAGAATTCATTTTGATCTTTGCAAGAAACCCATCTTCAAGTTATCTATTTATGTACATATAGGAATGTGAGGCATATGTTAAGTTAAAAAAACTGCAAACCTACAAACAATATTCAAAATGAAAATGAATGGTAGCATTGTAATAATGTTTTCAAAATGTCCTCCTGATAATTGGATAGGATCATTTTTTTAAAATCTTTTACAAGGCACCCTGATATATTATTGATAGTAGTATAAAATAGAATCCTTGTGATAATCAATATACAGGTGTTTCAAAAAGTTAACCTAAGAGTTTGGGTTTGATCCAGGAAAACCTTCCTCTGCATATTCTGAAATGATTTAAAATTATCATATCTTATACATCCACACTTGTGTTCAAGCACTGTATAATTGGATATTCACAATAGCTAATTTCTGGAAATAATTCCCACTACCTAAGCTCTTATAACAGCCTAAATTTCCCTCACTGAATGCATAGAAAAGTGGGTTATGCTCGGTATGGTAGTGCTTTCTTACAATCCCAGCACTCTGATAAGCTGAGCTAGCAGGAAGACAAACTGAAGCTCACCCTGAGCAGAATGCTAATTAAGCATATCCTTCCCAAAAAAACCACAAACAACAATAACAAAAAACATAAACTAGGAATGTAAAATAGTGATGACACATTTCATTTTCAGCACCGAAAAAAATGTGGAATCAACCATAAAAAGGAATAATATCAGGTATTTTGCCAAAAGGATGAGCAAGTGGGACTCCGTCTTACAATGTTAACTAAGTCATGCATGAAAAGTGAATTATCCCATGTTTTTTATGAGTCATCAAAATATCTGTTAGGAAGTAAAGTTAAGTAGAAGTACTAGAGAATGAAAGTCTCAATTATTGGAGGTCCGAAGATGACTAGAATAAGGAGAGACAGGGAGAAGGGTGAGGCAAAAGATATCAAAAATGATAAAAATTTGTAAACAATAGTGATATCAATGTATATCAATTATGTAAATGAAACTAGACCTTGTATGTTATAAGTACATATTAATTTAAAATTCCCAAATGAATACCACCCTTCTGGGAAGATGTATTCGGACACCTCCTCTGCAGCGATCAGACAATGCATTCTCAAGATTGCTTACTGGGCATCAGGGCAGAACTTTTCCTGCAAATTATTGATACGGACACCTTTTATACTGATCAATATCATTCTCCCCCACCACCACCACCCCAGAAGTGAAGATGTAACACAGTCCTCTAAATATAAAGCTTAGAATCAACACAAGAAAATTTTCCTTTGGACACCAGATGCTAATGAGAATGAGCAACAAGCCACATTGCAGCCAAATGAGAACGCTGCACATGGGAGCCCCCGATAAGGTATTCATTGCTTCACGTGCTGTCCCCATTCTGCCTCCCAGTGTGCTGAGCCCAGAGGAGTATGTGCGAATCGATGAGAGGTGGAAAAGCTGCAGTGAACTTGGGAAAAGCCCGTGCTGATGTGCAATCGTTTCAGCGGCGTGGAAGGAGAGAGAGACCCTACGAATAAGAGCCTTGTGGGAAGACTTACCCTGATCCCAGTGAATTAACTCAGCCTGGAGAAATAGACACTGAAGTTAGGAGAATCATGACAGCCTACAACAGCGGCAAGGATGTTCGAATCTATGAAAGAAATCACAGCGTGGGGAAACCTCGCGTAGATGAACATTATGAGAAAACTTTCACTTCGTATCATACTCGAGTACATGAAAGAGCATGCGTGGGAGGGAAGGCCTGTGTATCTAAGGAATGTGTGAAAGAATTAGATCAGAACAATTCCTTTAACAGAGGTAAAATAATCGGCACTGGGACAGAACCTTTTGTGTGTGAGCAATGTGGGAAAGCATTCAGCGCGCACACACTGACCCATCGAGGACATCAGAGGACTCACACAGGTGATGAAACCCATCTTTGTCAGCAATGTGGAAAAGATTTCAACAGACACAGGTACTGTCAGAAACACGAAGTGACTCACACTGAGGAGGAGCCCTGGGTTTGTGAGCCACGAGGGAAAGCATTCAGCACTTACAGCAACTGTCAGATATACGAAAGGACTCACCCCAGGGAGAAACCCTAGGCATGTACGCAATGTGGGAAAGCTTTCACCACACATACAGTGACTGTCAGATACATGAAAGAACTCACACTGGTGAGAAGCCCTATGAATGTAAGCAATGTCAGGAGGCTTTCAACAGACAAGGTTCTTGTCAGACACATGAAAGGACTCACGGTACAGGGAAATCCTATGTACGTAAGCAATGTGGGAAAGCCTTCAGCACACACAGTAAATGTCAGATACGTGAAATGACTCACATGGGCCAGAAGCCCTACATATGTAAACATGTGGAAAAGCATTTACTACTCGCAGTAACTGTCAGAAATATGAAGAGACACTGCTGAGAAACAATATGCTTATAATAAAAGAGGGAAAAGGTTTGCTAGCCAATCCTCGTTCCATAAACATTGAAGAGCTCAAACAGGGGAGGAAATTAGGTATATTAACTAACTGTGTAAAAAGTATTCTGTGAACAAGTTTTATCAACTACACGGGAAATCAAATATGACAATTTTTACATATGTAAGTCTGTTTTGAAATCATGAGAAAATCACTCATGTTATAGTTTCAAATTAAAGTTTCAATATCAATATATCTATGCAAATTTTCTAGAAAATAAACTCCCAAATGGACATAGCTGACAATGCAGTCATTCTGTTTTTCTGTAAATCACTTGTCAATATCTGAACTATAGTGTTTACTATGACAACATTGACCTAATGTTGTGTACGCGACCTAGTATCTTTGAACTTAATATATACTATCTTCTAATTAAATGAGATGAGCTGAAATACATTTTTTTCACTTCTAAGGCAGTTATTATTTATATAGTTTTGATTTTGTTTTACTTTCACAATTGGAAAGTAGAAGCTAGAAAAAAATTTAACTTTTTTTTTTTTTTTTTTGAGACAGGGTCTTGGTTTGTAGTTCAGGCTGGCCCTGAGCTCACACCATGTAGCTCAGGAAAGCCTTGAACTCACAACAACCCTCCTACCTCTGCCTCCTGAGTGCTGGGATTAAAGGCGTGAGCCACCACTCTCAGTGCGGTGGTGTGTGGTACTGATTGCTGGTGGGCATGAGTCACCACACCCAGTATTGTTGTATGTGGTTACCAGGGATTGAACCAGGGGCCTTGTGCTTGCTAGGCAGGCACAGGAACCACTGAGCTAAATCTCCAGCGCTGTTAACTGTTTTTTAAATGATGGCATTTCCTACCACCTTAGAATAAAATATTGTTGTATACATTTCGCATTCTGTGTAACAAGACTATTTTGAATTTGATATCTGTATACATGTACATATATTATAGATATGTGAACCCGTTTTTGAAAAAGTTCAATTGTAGTCACACTCCTTGTAGTTTAGCAAATGTTTTGTTTTTCATATCTTATTAAGCTATATTCAAGTATACCTACATAATTATACATTGTATCAAGCACATAATTCTCCCTAATTGACATTTCATGCTTCTGTTGGGATGACTTATAATTTTGTTATTATTTCTCCACCACTTATACCAGAAAAGAAACCATATTGCTGTGAGTTTCTGAATGTGACAGATCAGATGTTTGTAAAAGTATATGAATTGTGGTACTGTATAGGTCAGTGCTTACTATAGAAACCTTGAAGGCAAGCTGTACAGATATATAAAAATGTATAGGGCCGGAGATTTAGCTCAGTGGTTCCGCTGCCTGCCTAGCAAGCGCAAGGTCCCTGGTTTGATCTCGGTAAATACATACAATGATATGATCTTGGCCGGGTGACTGAGGCCCACCAGCAATCAGTAGCACACCCCACAGTGCTGGGTGTGGTGGCTCGCGCCTGTCATCCCAGCACTTGGGAGGCAGAGGCAGGAGGATTGCTGAGTTCGAGGCTTGTCTGGGCTGCATAGTGAGCTCAGGGCCAGCCTGAACTACAAAGCAAGACCTGTCCAAAAACAAACAAAAAAGAATTTATAAGATTGTCTTACAATGGCTGCCTCCACAATTTGATTAGGAAGAGTGCAAAGGGTATCTGGATATCCAAAACACCGGCTCAAGGATTGGAGGCCTCTGTGGTATCCTGTATGAGTCCATCAGAAAGCAAAACATTCATGCCAGAGAGGGAAAGGGCCGAGCTGGACGCTGAAGAGTGAGTGAAAGTCCAAAGAGCCAGGAGGTGACTTTCAAGGTGAAAGTGAAAAGTAGAGCTTCGGGCCGGAGGGTTAGCTCAGTGGTTC
>PVIC010024217.1:7729-26256 GCA_004025085.1 Thryonomys swinderianus | reverse complement strand
GACCTTGCGCTTGCGAGGCAGGCACCGGAACCACTGAGCTAACCCTCCGGCCCTCAAGCCTAATTATTACTATTATTTTTTTTTTTGAGACAGGGTCTTGCTTTGTAGTTCAGGCTGGCCCTGAGCTCACTATGTGGCCCAGGCAAGCCTGGAACTCAGCAATCCTCCTGCCTCTGCCTCCCGAATGCTGGGATTACAGGCGTGAGCCACCACGCCCGGCACTGTGGTATGTGGTATTGATTGCTGGTGGGCATGAGTCACCACTCCCAGCATTGTATGTGGTTACCAGGATCTAACTCAGGACCTTGTGCTTGCTTGCGAGGCAGGCACTGAACCACTGAGCTAAATCTCAAGGCTAGTTATTTGGAGTGTCCTTTCAGGGTTATTTGTTAAGATCAACCTTGCCACCAGAGGGCAAGGGAAACACTTCTGATATTAGACTTAAAAAATGCAAACACAAGAATTGAGAGATTGGTTCTTGTCCTTGAGGAATAATTGATGTGACCTCCCTTCTCCCCCCGTAGTCCAGTAGAAAAGGAAACATTTGCATTAGACGTTTGTGTGCTCAGTGCTAGATTCCTGTTACAAGCACTAAATGCTGAAATCTTAAAGAGGAAGAAATAATTTGGGGTAAGGTGGTTTAGGTCCAAGCATGAAGATACTCAGAGGAGGGTGTTCTATGTCAGTGAAAAGCCTGTCTCCCAGAGAGAAAAGGTTCAAGGAAGTGAATGAGGTTGAAAGGATAATGTGGTATCACATTGTTTTTTAATGCAGTTGAATTTTGTCCTGAGAATATGAGGAATTCTTTAAGTGTAATGGCATGATTTAGATGCTCATAAACAAGTAGTTTGATGCTGTTGGGCAGTGTATGGACTGGAGACTGTCACAGTGGGTGGGACTAAAAAGCAAGCTGGGATAGTAGCGTAAATAAAGGTCTTAAACTGGAGTAATGGACATGGAATGGAAAGAAGGGCTAAAGAGGAGGATTTATGAAGTTGAGAATTGTAAAGCTTACTTTGGAGATAAGTATGTTTGTCATTTTCACATGAGAGACCTGGAACAGATCAAGTGTGCTGTACAGATGATTAGACTAAGGGTCAGGGTTGTAGTAGAGGTCTCCTGGTCCATCCATTGTAATACTGGGAGTTAAACCAAAGGTCTTTGCTTACTGAGCTACATTTCCAGAACTTTTTAAACTTTGAAACAGTATCATGTTAGGATTGAAGTTGTGATCTTCCTCCTGCCTCACTGTCCTAGCAGAGTATTAGAAATCTTGATTTCAGATTGAATATTCCATGATTAAACACTATGGTGATGTAACTGGATTTTGATTCTAGAAAATTGGCTGAATATCAATATAAATAAAAATGACAAGACATGTCAGCATTTGGGAAGAACCAAAGGAATAAAATAATTTGTAATGAAAGGTGTCTTTGAAGAATAGTCCTCCTTGGGCCGGAGGGTTAGCTCAGCAGTTCCGGCGCCTGCCTCACAAGCGCAAGGTCCTGAGTTCGATCCCCGGTAACCACATACAATGCTGGGCGTGGAGACTCATGCCCACCAGCAATCAATACCACATACCACAGTGCCGGGCGTGGTGGCTCACGTTTGTAATCCCAGCACTCGGGAGGCAGAGACAGGAGGATTGCTGAGTTCCAGGTTTGCCTGGGCTACATAGTGAGCTCAGAGCCAGCCTGAACTACAAAGCGAGACCCTGTTGCAAAAAAAAAAAAAAAAAAAAAAAAAAAGAATAGTCCTCCAAAGGAAAGATGACTATGTTAACCTTTCTATTTAAGTGTAGCATTTTAAAATATAATTTGCATAAGATTTTAACTTAACTTCCCCCTTCCCCATAGATAACCAGTTGTTCCTAAACAATATATTTATTAAGTAGATTATTTTTTTTCTGTATTAGGCCTGACACTTTTTTATGGTGCTCTAAATCCACATACATATCACTATTTTTGCTTTGTCATTGATCTGCTGCCAATTCTTGCAAAATTATCATACTGAATTTCTAAATTTTAAATACTATAATGTATCCATATTGTATATTATATACTATTTACCTTATCTTTGATAGAGTGACTTCACTCTTCTTGAACTTCACATTGTATGTATTTGTAAAGATATTACTTGTGACCATTTTCTTCCATCTGAATTTTAAAATGTGTTTATTGACTTTCTTTAAATAATATTTGGATTTTAATTGAGATTGCTTGAATTTATATGTTAGTGTAGAAATACGACCTCTTGGCATGATATTCTTAATGTCTGGGGTAACATTTGCACTTTTCTTCCTATAGTATTTATTTTTATCTCTTAGATTTCTTCCTTTGTGTTTTGCAGATTTTAATGCTATGAGGAATGAGATCATTTATTGTTAGTTGATGGAACACTTTGATTTTGTGTGATGACTTTGTGTTTGGCCTCCTTATTCTATTACTTTTATCAGATTTTGAACTTCTATTTTATTTTATTTTCATACTGGGAATTGAACTCAGGACCTTGGGCTTGTCAGGCAGGTGTGGCACTGTTGAGCTAAATCCCTGCCCTTTGTTTGATTTTTAACTTTGCTAACTCACTAGAAACCTAGTGACAGATAGTTACATTTTTTTAAAATTTTACTTCTTAGAGTTTTTTTTTCTTGTCTGAGTTTATAGATTAGAGCTGTCTAGTATACTGTTAAATAGTACTAGAGGTAAGAGATCAATAAATGTGGAGATAGTGAAAAAATACATTTGTTTTTTATTTATAAGTACATGTTGGTAATACATAATGTTTACATTCCCTCTGGGGAGTTGATACATGTACACAATACTCTTAATTCCTTTTGCATCCTCTTTTTCTTTCCTTCTTTCCCCTTCATCCCATCTCTTGAGTTTTGCCCTGCCCTTTGTACATATTTGCACTACATAATGTTTACTTTTCTTGTATGGAGTTGGTACATGTATATAACACATCTTGATTCTTTTTTTCATCTTCTCTCTCCTATTCCTTCATCTTTTGGTCCCCTTCACCATTGAGAAAGATTGATCTCCCTACTTTTTGTTATCTTTTATTTTGTTCTTTATAGTTTGGGTTTCTCATATAAGAGAAACCATAAAATATTTAAGCTTGTGTGTCTGATTTATTTCCTGTAACATGGTCTCAAGGTACATCCATTTTCCTACACATGATTCAGGTTTTTCTTTATGACATAGTAGTACTTCATTGTGTGGAAACATCACATTTATCTGTTGATAGACATACAGGCCACCTCTAAGATTTAGCTATTATGAGTTGGGCTGTTATAAACATGGGTATGTATATATTACAGTAATATGATATCTATCACTTTGTAGCTTACGCTGGCCTCAGACTCACTGTAGTCCTCCTCCTTCAGCCTCTCTTGTGGAGGAGTTAGCTAACATTTGTTATTTGGTTTCTTCATGATAATCATTTTTTCTGGGGTGAGGTGGAATTTCAGTGTTATTTAAAATTTCCATTTCTCTAACGGCCAGCAATGTTGAACATTCTTTTATGTATTGTCTGTCCATTTGTACTTTCTTTGAAGAGTATTCATTTCACTTGCCATTGTATGATTAGATCTTTTTTTGTTTTGGGAGACAGGGTCTCGCTTTGTAGTGCAGGCTAGCCCTGAGCACACTATGTAGCCCAGGCAAGCCTGGAACTCAGCAATCCTCCTGTCTCTGCCTTCTGAGTGCTGGGATGACAGGCATGAGCCACCATGCCTGGCACTGTGGTATGTGGTATTGATTGCTGGTGGGCGTGAGTCACCACACCCAGCATTGTATGTGGTTACCCGGATGGAACTCAGGGTCTTGCGCTTGAGAGGCAGGCACTGGAACCACTGAGCTAAATCTCCGGCCCCCACTCATCAAATTTTTAATTTAACTGCTTCCATATAGTGTGGCTCAGTGGATACAGTTATAGAGCCTGGTCTACCTAGGTATGAATTATGGCTTTTTAGCTTGGTAGCTCTGATGCTCACACCTTAGTTTCTGGTATAACCTGGGAATTTTAATATTTGCCTTATGAAACTTTTATTAGGGTTTGAAGAGATAATGTATGTAAATTTCCATATTTTGGTGTCTGGCAGATAACCATACTCATTGTGTAATATCTGTCTTTGAACATTAAATTTTCACTTTTTCAAAATTGTAACATATAGTTAGTTTTGTACCATTGTGTATATCCTTTTGAGTTTTGAAGGTCAGTGAATACCATAATTGGGGTAGCTTTCACTGCCAGATTGCTTTCTAAAAGTTATAACACTTTATTCTGCTTGCATTTTTTTTCTTCCTTTTTTTTTTGCAGACTGGGGATTGAACTCAGGACCTTGCACTTGTGAGGCAGGCATGGTACCACTCAGCTAAATTCCCAGGCCTATTCTGCTTTCATTGATGCAGGTGTATGCCAGTTGAATTTTAGACCTGATTGTTATTATTATAATTTGGAAAAATAATTGCAATACTGTATCTACATGTTTTTTAACTACTTAGAAGGATAAGCTTCTTGTTGTTTTTGATATGTAGAAGACTTTTTCCTTCAAGTATTTATTTTGGAGTTCTGTTGCTTAGGGATGATAATTTTTGTGCTGGGGATTGAGTCTAGGCTCTCGTTTGAAATACCCTCTTTACTGTGCTACATCTCTGTACTGTCACAAGATACGATTGCCACTTACAGAATATGTTTTCAATAGGATTCTTACCCATGGGAACTAAGTACATACTCTCCTTCTCTTCATCTTCCATATATGTGTTCCATAAATGAATTTGAGTAGATTTCTTAACAGAAGCAGCATTGGTGGCTAGCTAATTCTTTGTTGAGAGGGAGCTGTTCTGGGCAGCATCTCTGGCTATTATTTTATAAATGTCAGTAGTATTTTTCCTCTTTTAAGTTGTGACAACAAAATGTTTCCAGAGTTGTCATATGTGTCCTAGGGACAAAACCACCCCTGGTTAAGAACTGCTGGAGTAGTCTTCCGTGTCTGTCTTGGGCTGTGTGTATATGATCGGAAGGTGGTGGATACTGGCATCACCTTTCATATCACATGCTGAATTATTTTTCTAGCATCTTCTGCTTATGTGGTAAGTTTTTTGCTTTATAGGTAAGCTAAAATTGAGAGATTAAGTCTTGAAAGGCATTTTATAAACCGTATGAGTTACTTGTCTGTTTAGTACTTCACTGTGTTTATCCCCCTCTAGCCCTGAACATGAAGAACAAATTCCAAGTAATGTTTAATTGTTTTCAGTGAAGATGAATTGGGAACTCACCGCTATCCCTGCACCCTTTTAAGGGAAACAGAAGGGGTATTGGAAAATGTGCTGCCCAGGGACCATTTCCCAGGGGATTTTAGGGAGCAAAGCCTCAAGGTGAGGTGAGTTCAGGGTGGAACGAAACTAGTCCACTAGTAAGATTACAAGTACATTCACTTATGTAGTATTGACCCAGTGGGAAAGCACAAGGTGGACATGAGGTAGGACAAAACTATGATCAGCCAGTAAGACTATAACAAGTATAGTTAATTAGGTATTACTGATTAAGTGAGAGTGATATGGAGAAGCAAGTCACATGGCAAACCTACAAGGAAGGAAGAAGGATTTTTGGTAAGGGATGAGTCAGGACCTTCTCTGGAAGAGTTTTGGTTCCCTACTCAGGTGATTGATACCTATTTAGATTACCAGTCACTGCTGTTCATCCCTAGGGGAAGTACATAAGGGTAGTAATTTCTTTCTATAATGCTAACCAGTGAATGGTCTAAATTGTTTTCTATGCTGAGGCCCCAGCTTATCTAACTGCTGTATAATAATTTCTAACTAATTTGGCTATCTGCAGTATTTCCCTCTCTGAAGAAGCATCCCTAACTGCGTTAGGGAAGGTTAGTGGAGAAAAGGCAGGCCTAGGGTTTTTCTTTTTTTAAATCATCTTTACTGCTTCAAGGTAAGAAGGATGGACAAGAGGAGACCACAGTTAGTGGCCCTCTCCAGGATGGTAATTTAATGGACCCTAGGTAGACGTCATATTGTAGTTTAGCAGTTAGTGGACTTTTTATAAGGTGGATCCTACTATGGGACTGTAGCACATTTGTTGTTGGTTCCATCTGTATGACTCTTTGTAGTTTGGCAACCTCATTCTGGAAGCTTTGTCTTGAATTCCAGCAGCCACAGGAGAGGAAAGTGCCTTGAACCAAATGCTGTTGAGAACTCCATCCATTAATCTTAGGAAGACCGCTCAAATGATACAGCGGGAATAGATGCAGCTCTTACACTTGCTAGATGTCCAAAACATGAGTTTGTGTTCCTTAAAATTGAGAGATTCTGGGCCGGAGGGTTAGCTCAGTGTTTCCGGTGCCTGCCTTGCAAGTGCAAGGTCCTGAGTTGATCCCTGGTAACCACATATAATGCTGGGCGTGGAGACACGCCCACCAACAATCAACACCGCATACCACAATGCTGGACGTGGTGGCTCACGCCTGTAATCCTAGCACTTGGGAGGCAGAGACAGGAGGATTGCTGAGTTCGCAGCGTCTTGCCTGGGCACCATAGTGAGCTCAGGGCCAGCCTGAACTACAAAGCGAGACCCTGTCTCAAAAGCAAAAAAAAAAAAAAAAAAAAAAAAAATTGAGAGATTCTATGAACAATGGATACCAAGAGTAGGAAAAACTATATGAGTGAGCTTCTAAGAAAGAGGGAGACTAGAAAGTGGGTCCTGCCCCCCATTCTTTTAAAAACATGTTAAGAATAATTTCTGTTGCTGTTTTGAGACAAGGTCTCACTCTAGAGTTGGTGCTGGCCTTAGAACTCAGTAGAGTTTGTAATCCCAGCTAGAAATAATCTTGACTCAGCCTACTGAGTGCTGGATTATAGGCATGCATCACCACACTCACCACCATGCCTGGCTTGAGAACATTTAGAAGGAGGAATTCCTTATAAGGTGGATAATCCATAAGAGACAAATCCCATAAGAGACAAATCAGAATCAGTATTTCCACCCTACTCTTCCTTTCCAGTTATTTATGAGTCAAATATGTGGATATACCATTTAACTGTCATCATTTAGGTTGGTGTGGAGAGACCCTACTGCTCTGTTCTTTTTTTTTTGTTTGTTTTTGAGACAGGGTCTCGCTTTGTAGCTCAGGCTGGCCCTCAGCTCACTATGTAGCCCAGGCAAGCCTCGAACTCAGCAATCCTCCTGCCTCTGCCTCCCGAGTGCTGGGATTACAGGTGTGAGCCACCACACCCGGAAGCTCTGTTCTTTTTTTTTTTTTTTTTTTTTATCGTTTTTCCTTTGCTGCTTGGGGTTCCACCAAAACTAGATACTCTTTTGTCCAGGTAACTTCTTTAACCTCTACTGCAGACTCTTGAGTTCTAAAGGGATCGGTTGTGATTTCAGAAGATTGCCTCAAATTCAAATGAGTAATTACATGAAGAACAAGGCACTGAAGAAGCAAAGGGTGTGTGTTCTTTGGAACCTATCCATACTCCATAGTCACTTATGCTAGTGAGTATTTTTTGCAGTTTTACTTTCCTTGATTTAAGCAGTTACTTTTGGGGCAGGCTCTCCTCCCACCTTGTGGTCGCTATACTATAAAATTTTCAGTCCATCTTTACTTTCTCCTCAGCTTCTTAGATTCTCATCTCTATCAAAAGGAATGAAGGAGTCACATTCTTCCAGGGTTAGTGATGTCCAGTGAGTGGATGACCTGGACTCTTTGATATCTCATAAAGATCTTTATCTTCCATCTCTGTGTTGTTTAATCCTCCCATGTAGTCTTCCCATCTCCTTCACTGATAATCTGCTCCTGTAATTTCATCTTCATTTGCCTGAAAACACTGTGTAAAAACTCCATAGAATTAATATTCTGTACTGCTTTGTTTTAGTTTCCAGTCCACATCCTTTGACTATGTATTTGTGGCTTCATTTATATATATATATATATATATATATATATATATATTTGTGTGTGTGTGTTTTGCATTACCAGTGATCAAACTTGGGCCCTTGTGCATCCAAGGTTGGTGTGCTACCACTTGAGCTAAATCCTCAGTCTTTCATTTATATATTTACTGGTTAGTAATCCCAGATTGTTTATGGACTTTTGATAAGAGAAAGTTACTAAAAAAGGTCACTGTTTTATTTGGAGTAAAGTGACATAGCAAACTAGCACTTTCCTGTATCCCTCCTTTGCAGAGGGAAATTTTAAAAGAAGCGTATTCCAACCCTGGTAATTTTATGAAGTTTATTCATTTCTCTTGCAAGCCTAATCTCTGCTTTTCAAACCTAATTTCCAATCTCTCCAACCAAAACATTGATGAACTGTGGATGTACTTTCTCTCTAAATTTAATTCACTTATTTGACAGGAGAATTCTTAATAGTTCTTAGGATAAAATATTGCAGTATGATTAGTATGTCAAGCTGTTGAGGCTTTTTTGGAGTCTGTTTTCTTCCCCCTGAAGTTTGTTTGTTTTGAGATGGGGCCTGGGGTGTCGTACAGGTTAGCCGTGATCTGAGTTTGCCTCAGTCCTCTTAGTGCTGGGTCTATAGGCTTGTCACTACATCTGATTTTATAGTCCTTTTTAGATTTTAAAAAACACTGCTTCATTTTTCTTATATTCTATATGAAGTCTGCTCATGACTTTCTGCTTCTTGCCTGCAGATATCTCCACAGTCAAGGATTAAGGTAGAGAGCCAGGGATTTAGCTCAGTGGCACCATAACCTACCTGGCAAGCACAAGGTCCTAAGTTCAGTTCTTGATACTGAAAAAGAAAAAAAGGATAGAAAGGCAGGCAAATGAACCCTTAGTTATTTTCATTGTCTGAGTAATACTTAAAATTACTAATGTCACTATCGGTTTCATCATCTCTTGTTTGATGTATTTGGTAAATAATTAACTTTTGTTGATTTATTTTGTGTCTTGCCACTTTTAAAAACCAGTAACTTGTGATGCTCCAGGTTGATGTCAATGAATGGGCTCATTATTTGATGTTTGCTGGACTTAAATTTTAAAAAAACTGAAATCTAAGTGCAGTGACTTCTCAACCTGCCTCACAAGCACAAGGTCCTGAGTTCAGTTCAGAGTACTGGAGAAAAAAGGAAAAAAAAAGAATGAAATTTACCTCTGTCAGTCTGAAACCTGTTTTTTCAGTCCTTTTTGGCACAATATAAATAAATGTCTGAAACTTTCCTTTATATCATTAGTATTTGTAAAGGGTAAATGAAGGCATGAATTGGTGGAAATACTATTTTCAGAGTCTCCCACTTTGTTGTTTTGGAATTGTTTTTGGTACTACTGGGTATTGAACTTGAACCTCGGACCTTTATATTAAGCCATATCCCTCAGTCCTGCACTCCCTTTCTGGGAGACTGTCTGCCAAAGTTGCTTAGGCTGTGTTCAGACTTGTGATCCTCCTGCTTCAGGCTCTGATTTTTTTTTTTTTCCCTGAAACAAGATCTTACTGTGTCACCCAGCTAGTCCCAAACTTTTTATGTAGGCCAGGTTAGTCTTGAACACATAATCATCTTGCCTCAGCCTCCTGAGTTCTGCCATTACAGATCTGTGTCATCATGCTTAGCTTTAGAAATTTAAAGAAAAACCTACAAAGGGCCTTATAGATGTAATACAGGCTTTGCTTTCCAAAAAATACTTTGTCTATCTCTTAGTACTTACTGGTTTTTATAATATACAGTATCATTAAGAAGTGAACGTCTGTCTGAAATATATGTTTTTGTTTTTGTTTTTTTGAGACAGGGTCTCGCTTTGTAGTTCAGGCTGGCCCTAAGCTTACTATGTAGCTCAGGCAAGCCTCGAACTCAGCAATCCTCCTGCCTCTGCCTCCTGAGTGCTGAGATTACAGGTGTGAGCCACCATGCCTGTCTGAAATATATGTTTTAAGTGAAAAATATGTGTTGTAGTGATAAGTTCAAATATCTAATCAGTGAGCTGGGTGTGGTAGTAGTGCACACCTGTAGTCCCCTCTCAGGGCCCTGAAGCAGGAGGATTACTGTGAACTGGGCTATATAGTGAGTTCACTTTTTACAGGGGTGTGTGTGTGCTGTGCTGGGGATTGAATTTGAGCCCTTGTGCTTGCAAGATAGTGCAGTACCACTTAAGCTAAATCTTGGCTCTTAGAGATAGTGAACCACTTGGTGAGACCCTGTTTTGTTTTGTTTTGTTTTAAAAGGAAAATTAATCAGTGGGAGTAGTTATAGATGCTGAATTTTGTCTAGAATGTTTTTATGGCATAGAATTACTCAGGAATTTCTCAATCTGCAGATGTCAATTTTTTCAGAATGCTTGTTTTCAGATTTTATTTTATATATAAATGGCTTTGAAAAACGAGTCTAGTTGCTTTTAAATTCATGGCTCTCAAGTTTTGGTTTGTATTAGGAAAATCCTGGCTAAAATAAATATTAAAATATTAAAATTAGGGCCAGAGATTTAGCTCAGCGGTTCCAGTGTCTGCCTTGCAAGTGCAAGGCCCTGAGTTTGATCTGGAACCACATACAATGCTGGGCGTGGTGGCTCATGCCTGTAATCCCAGCACTGAGGAGGCAGAGGCAGGAGGATTGCTGAGTTCAAGGCTTGCCTGGGCTACATAGTGAGCTGAGGGCCAGCCTGAACTACAAAGTGAGACCCTGTCTCAAAAAAAAAAAAAAAAAAAAAAGAAAAGGAAAACTAAAATAAATCCTGTGGAGAAAAAAAAAATCCTGACTGTACCACTGACCAGAATAAAGCAAGAGCTGGGGTAGCACCCATGCTGGAAAGCTTTTTGTTTTTTCTGGAGTTGGGGGTAAGAGAGAGGGATCTCCTTATGTTGCCTTCATGGCGTCTAACTCATGAGCTCAAATGTTCTTCTTGCCTCAGTTTCCCTGAGTAGCTGGAACTATAAGTGCACATCTCTGTCCATATGGACCCAGGAATTTGTTTTAAAAAATCTGGCGAATCCATGGCATAGTCAGGGTCGCAAATCACTGCTCTAAGATGTTTTTTAAAAAAAGCTTCAGACTTCATTCCCAGAACTGTAAGTGTAATTATCCTTCAAAGTTGAGAATTACAAACCTTTGTCCTAGGAGTAGTATGTAGTTTTGACATGATTTAATTGGATGTGTTTTGAGTTTAAAAATCATATAATAAGAGTCAGTGGCACACCAGTAATTCCAGCAACTTAGGAGGCTGAGGCAGGAGGAATTAGTTTCAGCCCAGTCTGGGCAATGTAGTAAGACCTGGTCTCAAAGTGAGAGAGATGAGGATGTAGCTCACATGTAACATCCCTGAAGCACCTGGATTTGATTTCCTACACTGCATTCCTCTTTCTCCAGAGTAATGATGTAATTTACAGAGATGAAGAAATAGTCCTCATTACTCATGAACGTGTTGTTCAAATGAGTTTATAAAAAGGTGTCATGTTTTCAGTATTGTGGTGGTTATTGAGCATACAGCTGCCAGCAAGAAATTACTATCTCCATGGGATTTTTATCTTAATAAGGAAAACAGTTAGCAAATGCTATAAAAAGATTATGAGGAGATTGAAAGTGTTTTTTTTTTTTTTTTTTTCATTTTCTTTTTCCTCCCTGAGGAACCAGGGATTGAACTCAGGACCTTGCATTTGCTATGCATTCCCTTACAAAACAGGGGGAATCACACTGGTCCTTGATCCCTGAAAGTGATTGTTAATGGGCATTATTTTAAAATGGAGTGGTTTAGGGAACGCCTGTCTTGTAAATTGAGATCTGCTGCATGTAATGAGGGAGGGTGACATTTAAGGATTCCGAGGAAGAGCATTCCTGAAGATTACTATTACAAATCCCTTGAGGTGGGACTTTGGGATTGAGTTGAGTGTGTTGGATTGAATTCAGCAGGAGGGCCAGGGTGTATTTTTTTTTTTTTTTTTTTTTGAGACAGGGTCTCGCTTTTTAGTTTGGGCTGGCCCTGAGCTCACTATGTAGCCCAGGCAAGCCTCGAACTCAGCAATCCTCCTTCCTGTCTCTGTCTCCCAAGTGCTGGGATTACAGGCGTGAGACACCATGCCCGCCTGGCCAGGGTGTATGTTTTAAGAAACTTTAATTTGATAGGGACTTGATTATTATTAGTAAATATTTACTTTGCACTTTAAATAATCTGGAAATAATCTTGAGCTTTCATCTTTTCAGAAATTGCTGGAAAGTTTGCACTCAATATGTTGTTAATACTGTACTTGTGTGAAAGGGCCTGCATCAGATTGAATTTCTCTGCGAGGGGCTATTGGTGTCTTTATTCTTTGTATCGTAACGCTGAATAAAGTATACTCAGCAGTTTGTCTTGACAGAATACCTTACAGTTAATTTAGACAACTGTTATCCAAGTTGTATTTATGAAAGTTATTTTGTGTACTAATTAAATATGCTTGTTATATGCAAGTAGTTATCCATAGTCTACCCAGATAGAGGCAGTATTACATCTATTCATAAAGAAGCAGAGACTCACCAATAGATGTGGATACAGAATTTGAATCTAGACCTCTTTTGCTTTTCCCACTTTATCACACTGCCCTGTGAATAATGAAATGGACTAATTTTTGAAGACATAATTTGTTGAACCAGTTTCACTAATTTTTAGACAGAAGATAAAAGATTCTCATTCAGACTTCTCTTAAAAGTACTGTGTAAACAAAAGATTTTATTTGTGAAAATATTTTCTTTGAAATAATACCTGTTTCTATCTGTTGAGTGTAAAGTGCTATGGGAAATAGAGATGACTTGGACAGAATCTGTTCAAGGCTAAGGAAAGCCAAGATGGTTACACAATTTCTTGTAGCTTGAGATACAAAGCAATCATTGTCATAAAAGATAGAAATGATGTGCTATGGAACTTTCTTGGAAAAGGGAAGGGTAATTTTAAGGATAGTTGAGATTTAGTTCTACTTGTAGATTGGGAATGTGGGAAGCAAGAGAGGTTAAAGTGTTTAGAGGGAACAAATAAAGGAGATTGTTTATACATCCTGAGCAAAAACTTGGAGCTGTATAAGGATCCATAATCATGAAATGCAATTTGAAATGTGGTGGGGATAACAGTAGACCATTAGATAAGTTATGGAGTGAGCTGAGTATCAATCTGGTTAATGACTGACTGTTTTGTAAGGAGAGGGAATTTTGATCGGAAACCATGGCTGATGATAGAATTTAGGAGGTTGATGTCAGCTGATTGATTGTATTGGAAGGATCTGCAGACTATTTCCTCTAGAACAAGTGCAGCCCCGAGCTAATTTTTGTAAATCGAGTTGAATTGGAACACATCCATACTCGGTTCATTCAAAGGTCTATATGGCTGTTTAATACTTTAGTGTCAGAATTGATTACTTCATATAAGAGATTTTATGTAATACATAAAGATGAAGAAATAGTTCTCATCACTCATAAATGTGTTATTCAAATGCATTTATAAAAATGTATCATGTTCTTAGCATTACAGTAGTTACTGGGAATAAGCTACCAGCACGAAATCACTATTTCTTGCCTAAAATATTTACTATCTGACCCTCTGCAGAAATGTGTAGTCCTATGAAATAGAAAGAGACAGATCCTGCTTTTTGTTCTGGCTAGGGTCTAAATCTATGTGTTTATGGCAAGTGAAAACAAGAGTTTGTTTGTTTTTTTTTTGAGACATGGTTCTTCTAGATTAAAGAGAACTGTCTTGAACTCATGGCTGTCCTAGTACCTCCACCTCCTGAGCGCTGGGATTATAAGCGTGGGCTACTCATGCCGACCAGCAATCAATACCACATACCACAGTGCCGATTACAGGTGTGGTGGCTCATGCCTGTAATCCCAGCACTCGGGAGGCAGAGACAGGAGGATTGCTGAGTTCGAGGCTTGCCTGGGCTACATAATGAGCTCAAAGCCAACCTGAACTACAAAGCGAGACCCTGTCTCAAAAAAAAAAATTTTTTTTTAATCCCTAAAATGTGCACAGTACTTAGGTGCTAAGATTTATTTTTTTACATATATTTTCATTGTTTACTGGTATAATTTAGATATACATAATGATCATATTTATCACAGGAAATTTTACCCGTACATAAGATGTATAGATGTATCTTGATTCCCCTTTTGCCAGTTCCCTTCTCCTCCCTTAAGCTCTTCTTCCCCTCCTTAGAAAGTTTTGTTTCCATTTTATCCTTTGCATACTCCCTCATTCCTCTTTTCCTTTTGATTAGTTTCTTCTCTTTTCACAGTATCTACTATACATTTTGGCCCCTTATACTTTCAGTTCTCATACTCGAGAAACAATGTGATATTTACATGTGTGTATGTCTGATGTAGTTCATGGTTGCATAGTGGATCCATTTATGTAGAAATGTTACCATTCCTTATGGCTGCATTGTTATTTAAAAGAACCATATCTTTTTTATCCATTTATTGGTTGATGGGCATTTGGATTGTTTCCAAGATTTAAGTATTGCACACTGTTTGCTGTAAACATGGGTGCACATTTATTGCTGTGAAATAATGCTTCAACTTCTTCGGGAAGATGGCCAGTGAGAGAATAACAGGACCATTTAAAAGAATGTTGATTCATACTTCTCTACTCCATTCTTTTCATGTCATGTAAAAATTACCAGTTTTTTAAAATTCTGGTTTCTTCTGGGAGAAGAAACAGAATGATGGAACAATGTCTAAAGCTTGTCTCTTTGGTATAGTTACTGAAGCATTAAATAGTTATAAATACAAAAACCACCACAATCTTACAGCTTTTTTTTTTTTTTTTTGGCACCACTGGGAATTGAACTCTGGGCCTTTGTGCTGAGCTGCATCATTAGCCCTTATTTTATTTTGAGACAGAGTCTCATTAAGTTGCTATGTAGCCCAGGGTGGATGTGAACTTTGACTCTTCCTGCTTTGGCTTCCCAGAGTACTGAGCTTACAGGCCACTGTCACCATGCCCAGCTGCTATACATGTACATAAATGACAAAGAAGCCAAGTCATATTTTGCGATTAAGGGTTCAGTTAGAGAGCCCTAGGAATTGGCAGTTGGTTCAATTTTCTTTGGTTTAAATTTGAATGTTATTAGTAGCTAACTGAGAATTTTATTGTTATAGGCCTTAGGGGCCTGAGATGGAAATCTGGAATTTCTTGTTCTGTTTCAAATTTTGTTTTATTCTTTCATTGATTCATTCGTTCATTCATTCAACATTTCTGGACTAGGCCTAGTTTTGGCAAATCATAAGTCTAGAAGTAGGCATTGAAAATTTTGAGAGTACAGGCCTTGGAAGATAGACTTCTTGTTTTCCAAAATACTACTCTAATTTTATCTTTTATTGGTTAATTACAACATTTCATTGATTTTTTTTTTCCCTTCCTATGGATAACAAAGTAGTAAGATCTCCTTAGAAAGAGCAAATAGTCACAGATGTGAACCAGAATGTGTCCTAATGTTGTTTGGTCTTTTGTAATGACATTGTGCAAAACATTATCTTCTTTGGGATAGTCCAGTTGCATTGTGCATCTGATACTTCAATGACAGATAAAAAATATTTAGTAGAAGATTAGTAGAAGATTTACATCTGTTTAACATACACAGATTTATTTTATCATTTCATAAGCAATACAGTATATGTAGCATTTGCACTGTTAGGTGTTATAAGTTATTTAGAGATGATTTAAACTGTCTATAAGAGGGTGTGTGTAGGTTGTATGCATGTAATGTCAGTTTATATGAGAGAGACCTGGCAGATTTTGTTCGCCTGGAACCAGTCTGATCCTGAACACTGTGAGATGAATGACTATATAGAGAACATTTGATTTGAAATCAGACTTTTAAGTTTCACTCCACTTTTTTACTAGCTCTGTCATCCTAGGTTTTGGACCTCAGATTTTCTTTATTACATCTTGCTACAAAAATAACCTCACGCCGGGTGTGGTGGCTCACGCTTGTAATCCCAGCACTCGGGAGGCAGAGACAGGAGGATTGCAGAGTTTCAGGCTTGCCTGGGCTACATTGTGAGCTCAGGGCCAGCCTGAACTGCAAAGTGAGACCCTGTCTCAAAAAAAAAAATAACCTCACATAGCCGGGCATGGTGGCTCACACCTCTAATCCCAGCACTCAGGAGACAGAGGCAGGAAGTTTGTAGAGTTTGAGGATTGCCTGGGCTACATAGTGAGCTCAGGGCCAGTCTGAACTACAAAGTGAGACCCTGTCTCAAAAAATTTAAAAAATAAAAAAATAGCCTCACAGAGTTGCTGTGACAGTTTTAGCATATGAGCACTTATGTAGTATTTAACTCTGAAATTGATGTACTTATTTTTATTTTTTTGTTCATCTTTAGCAGCCTGAAGATCCCATATTTTTTGGTGTATGTCATAGCTATGTGCATTGTAATGTACTTAGAGAGTGGGATTTTTATAAACATGACTTTTTTGGAAATCTGTTGGGTTGAAAATAGTATGGGAAATAAGACATAAATGATTTATCTCACTATATATTGTAATATCCATTTTGTTTCTTTTTTTTTTTTTTTTTTGCTTTTTGGAGACAGGGTCTTGCTTTGTAGTTCAGGCTGGCCCTGAGCTCACTATGATGCCCAGGCAAGCCGCCACGAACTCAGCAATCCTCCTGTCTCTGCCTCCCGAGTGCTGGGATTACAGGCGTGAGCCACCACACCCAGCATTATATGTGGTAACCGGGGATCGAACTCAGATCCTTATGCTTGCGAGGCAGGCGCCGGAACCACTGAGCTAACCCTCCGGGCCTCCATTTTGTTTCTTTTTGTTGTATTAAGAGATTGATGTTAGGGTCCTTTGCACAGAGCTACATCTGCAGTGTCCTTTTTTTATTTTCAGAGAGCATTTCACTAGGATGCCTAGGCCTGGCTTGAATTTGGGATCCTTGTGCCTCAGCCTCTCAGAGTACGGGGATTGAGTGTACACCACCACATGTGGTTATTTTACTCTTAATAGACTTGTTAATGTTTGCTGACCTTACAGCTTTTGCTTTTTTTTTGAGACAGGGTCTCACTTTGTAGTTCAGGCTGGCCCTGAGCTAATGAAGTTGGTACTACAAGATGAAATTTACATGTGTATGAATTTAGGAGAATGGAGAAAGACAGAAGACAAGCAATTAAATCATTTTGCAAGTATTTAGCTTTTGTATAGTACTTTTAAACATAGTAAATCTAACTCCAAAACTATCTAAAATTGTTCCCTTTTTGTTTGTGTGTGTGCAGGCCTCTGCATTTCTCATTCATGTTTCTATAAAATACTTCCATAGTGGAAAAGGTACCATGTTTTTAAATTTAATTATAATAGCAGTAAAAGTTTTATTTGGATCTTTACATTTGCCATTTGATCACTTATTCTTGGGGTGGTCCTTAGACCAGTAGAACTTGTAAGGAATGCAAATTATGGCCATTACCCCAAATCTATGATACTCATGTTGTAAAAAATGTAGCAGAGGGCCAGAGGGTTAGCACAGTGGTTCCGGCGACTGCCTTGCAAGTGCAAGGACCTGAGTTCGATCCCCGATAACCACATACAATGCTGGGCGTGGAAACATGCCCACCAGCAATCAACACCGCATACCCACAATGCTGGACATGGTGGCTCACACCTGTAATCCCAGCACTTGGGAGGCACAGACAGGAGGATTGCTGAGTTCGCGGCGGCTTGCCTGGGCACCATAATGAGCTCAGGGCCAGCCTGAACTGCAAAGCGAGACCCTGTCTCAAAAGCCCCCCCCCCAAAAAAAAAATATATATATATGTAGCAGAGTATTATGTACAGTACATAGTACTTGATAATGAGTAACTATGTTTCTGACTTAGGCATTTATTATATTTTTATTGTTAGGGCCTTCTATTCACTAAAAACAATTCATTGTCAAAAAGTCCCGTGTCATATTGGCAGCATCTTTATGTTTATCCTGAAGTTATTCTCTCGATTGCTTCAAGAAACCATGTAGGTTTGTGTAAGTGTGATGGTTGAATAGCCCACTGTGCTGCATATGCCCAAGGGCTGCTACAGGATGTTTGCCCTAGAACAAAAGTGTGAAGGGCACATTTCTTATATCCCTCTCTGTAACATATGACTAGTGCAGCCCTTTTTTGTCACAGCATAAGAAATCATAGCCTAATCCAAGGTCATGAAGAGTTTATTTCTGGTGCTTTCTTCAAGAGTTTTAGCTCTTGCATTTAGATGGGTCTGTTAGCTACTTTGAGTAACGTGTGTATATGTTACAGGTCCATAGTTTTTGTATGTGATACATAGTTGCCTCTGCACTCTTTAAAAAAGACTTTTTCCCTAGTCATGTGTTTTTATGGTGAAAAAACACTATTCCATCTGTGAAACATGTTTTTAAATTTTTTGGTAATTTTATATATTTTCCATATTTTTGCAACAAAACGTTAGCAACAGAGTTCCATACTATGATTATTTCTGAAGGATAAAGAGAGATGAGAGATGATTTTCATTTGCTTTTTTTTGTTTGTTTTTGCTTTTTGGAGACAGGGTCTCGCTTTGTAGTTCAGGCTGGCCCTGAGCTCACTATG
>PVIC010024216.1:0-26190 GCA_004025085.1 Thryonomys swinderianus | reverse complement strand
TGGCTTAGTTTTTCTTGCCTGTCTGGTCCAGGTCAGTGGATACATTTGTTTCCATTATTGCACGTGAGTTCTGTTATTTCCCTCTTTAACAAAGCAAAGCTTGAAGAAGACAAAGATAAAACATAATGTTCAACAAAAGTTTAGTCTTCTTATACAGTCAAATATCAATTTCAAAATGTCTTTTTGGGCGAGTTATGGAATTAGCAACATGTCAGGCCTGTGGAATTTCTTTTGCCATAGGTAAGAGCATCTGTCTTGGACAGGTTTGCATTGTGTATTGAGATTCCTCCAAGAGGTTTGGAAGCCGCCTGACAGAATGTGCAGCCCAGGGCTTTGAATACATTTACTGGGAATCAGAACCAGCTTTGCCTAAGGTGAAATACATCAGTGCCACAAATAAATCCCTGCATTGTTTCTCAGGTTTTAAATTCTCTACAATATATGACATATAGTTAAGCTAAATATTTCTTCTCTACATAAATTTTACTGACAGAAACACCAGTTATATATTTGTTTTCTTCATCCACAAAGACAAAGTTGACTTTTTAACAATTGTATTTATAGTGTCTGCATTGAGATGGGACTTTGTAAATATGAATTTGTATTTTGAGAACATTCCATTGCACACTGTGAATACAGCCTAGTGTTACTCTACAAGATGTTATTGTGGAATGTTAAAAGATTGAAATATAAATGTGTTAGAAGACAAATGAGTCACCATCACAAGAGTATAATTTAGATTTAACTGTGACATCAAAATTCACCAAGAAGGGCCGGAGGGTTAGCTCAGTGGTTCCGGCGCCTGCCTCTCAAGAGCAAGGTCCTGAGTTCAATCCCCGGTAACCACATACAATGCTGGGCGTGGAGACTTACGCCCACCAATCAATACCACATACCACAGTGCTGGGTTTGGTGGCTCACACCTTTAATCCCAGCACTTGGGAGGCAGAGACAGGAGGATTTACTGAGTTCAAGGCTTGCCTGGGCTACATAGTGAGCTCAGGGCCAGCCTGAACTACAAATCGAGACCCTGTCTCAAAAAAAAAAAAAAAAAAAAAAATCACCAGAAAACTCTGCTCTTTGCAGTATTTGATTTTACATATTGTGAGCAAGGAAAAACAAGTGCATCCTTTGGATTAAAGAAGTGAAAACATCGATCTTTGTGGTTATCTATCCTTTATTCATAAGCAACTGAATTTTGACCACTTAGAATGTAAAGAGAGGTAAGTCATATTCGTATTCCTCCAAGAAACCAACCAAACTAATGCCAAATATATAATAACTTTTCAAACTCAATGTTGTTTTGTGATGTAGGATGAAAACAAGTTATTCTTTTTTTTTTTTTTTTTGAGAAAGGGTCTCGCTTTGTAGTTCAGGCTGGCCCTGAGCTAACTATGTAGCCCAGGCAAGCCTGGAACTCAGCAATCCTTCTGTCTCTGCCTCCTGAGTGCTGGGATTACAGGTGTGAGCCACCACGCCCAGTGAAAACAAGTTGTTCTTAAAGCAGAAAGTTCAAATGTTATGTAATCTGACTAAAATTCTCCATCGATAATCAGTTCTAATTAATACAATATGACATGAAATATGTATGTGCATTGCAACTTTTGAACATTGAGTATTAAATAACAGTTAAAAATGTGTTTCACATTTAGCATCTAAAAACCACAGTAATTTGTATACTGATGATCTTACAACATTAAATATTAGTCAAAAACTGTTCCAGTGTTGGGAACTGCTGATAACTTACTAGACTCACTATTTACTTGCTTGGATTTACAGATGTCTGCCCTTCCCTGAGGGATCAACTAGTAGGGTTTTTGGCTTTAAAACTCACTTGGATTTAAGGATGTCTGCCCTGCCCTGCATCTTCAAGGGATTATTGTGGATAACCACCCTGTTTTATATATGCTAGGATTATGGTTGTGAAGGCTTTGTACCAAATAAAGGTGCAGTGAGCTCTGGCCATTGGCTCCTTTCTGCTTGTGTGGTATTTTGTTTTTTACTGCTGCAGCTCAGAGTAGCAAAAGTTCAGGGATCCCAGTCTCAGCCTTTTCCTCGAGCTTCCAATTTTGTTGTTTGTTGGTTGTTAATCCTTCTGCTGTGGGACTCGCAGGGAACTGGAGCTTGCCATGAGGGTTTTGGGTGCATCATCTTACCCTGTCTTCCACATTCCAATTTTAACATGTGGTCGCCACTATTCTTAGTGTATTTTTCTTATTGATTTTCTTTTGAGTAATGTAGTAAGTCAATTTGAATATAGTCATAGTATTTAAAATCTATTTGGAAATCCTTGGAAGTAAGTTTTCAATATCATTTGAACTGCATTTTTATTCTGCTTTAATTACAATTTCATACGTGCTGCCAAGCTTATAGTGATGCTGCTTTACCATTTCTTTAACCTAAACTTCTATGTATTTAAGTTTTGATAAAACAGTAAAGATGAATAGGGTGTTATACAAGGATATTAGGAAGTTAGTGGTATAAAACAAAAACTTCATTAATTCATTATTTCTGCTTTTGCAAATTCATTTGATCTAGTTAGATTAGTCTATTATAAGAAAATACCAAAGATTAAGTGGCTGAAAGTACAAATATTTCCTTCTTACAGTTCAAAAAGAGCAAAAGATCAATCATAAAGTATAGATACTTTCAGCGTGTATGGAGGTAGGAAGGGGAAAGTGGTCTCTTCTTATACTAGCACTTATATGCCTTTATGAAGAACTGACTTTGATACCCACATCTAACCCCAGTTGCCCCCACAAAGCCCCACATACAGATATAATCATTCTTCCAATGAGGGATGCAAATATGAACTTTGGAAGCATACATGCATTCATTCCATGCAACCATTAGAGTCTTCCCCAGACACCTGTATCTTAATATTGATTGACACATTTGGTCATGAAAACCTAACATTATATTTGAACCATGATTTTTAAAATCAGAGTTTGGAGTACAGGAAGTGATTTGGCAGCTAGTTTTCACAACCAGTGTCTGAAAGCAGAGAAGCTATACCCACCTACCTAGAGTTAACATTTGCAGGAATGCTGTCCTTCACCAGTTAAATATACGGTACTTTCATTGTCACAGGTCTCTACCTATTTCCTCACTTTATGCATCCTCATACATAGGTGGATTTCAAATCGGTAAAAGTCAGGAATGATGCTATTTTTTGAATAACACATAAAGCACAGCCTTGAGTGTGATTAAACACATTTCACCAGATTCTCTTTCATGGAGAGATGGTTGGGGGAAGGAGTGGGCAGAGCCAGGAGACAAGATTGCTGCAGCTCTTTCTTTTCCCTTCTTCGCTCTCCATGAAGCAATCACAGACATATCTATCCAACTGCCTGTTTTGTATTTGTAATATACATGTCAGAGCAGTGTCCTTCCCAGAACTTCATTTCTCTTGTGACACACTCCCACATTTCATTGATTTACCCATTTCCACTAAACACTTGGACTGTCAACTCACTATTGATGGCAGGATGTTAGTTTATTGTCTTATTATGAATAAGCAAGAAAGTAAATGAAACAGTTCACCTCAGATTAGTTTATATTGATGGTAGATTAATGCCTCTATAAGCACTATCTGTTAAGAAAAAAATAACATTTTAGAAGCTAACATGTTAACTTCTATAACTTCTAGCTTGCTGCAAAGGGCTTATAATGGGCCTAATTCTTCCCAACCCAGTATCACATTATAGAACACGCGAGTTGTCTCCTTGGTTGCACTCAACTCTTGTGCATCTAGTAATTTTTTTTTTTTTTAATTTTTAGACAGGATCTCACTTTGTAGTTCTGGCCCTGAGCACACTAAATAGCCCAGGTAAGCCTCGAACTCATCGATCCTCCTGCTTCTGCCTCCCGAGTGCTGGGTATCTAATATTTACGAAGGACTCTGAACCCTGTGAGTTGTCAGAGTCAGAAGTAGTTCTGGCTGAATGAGACTATTCAGCTTCCTGGTCTTGTATACTCCATTATCTATCCCCCCAAGGATCTTAAAAACCAGAGAAGGCCAATAGCTATTCATTGAAGGAAAGAGAAAAGTAGCTAATCACACTGCTCTCAATTATCTTATAGATTTGTATAAGTTAGTGTTATCTCAAACACCCATCATCTGTTAAGGAAAATAAGTTGATGGCTTAATTGGTACCTGCACTACTTAATTTTTGTTTACACAGTACTTTATTGCTATAAAATAACCAAAACAGTGCTTAGATATGTACTTTGTGATCACAGTGGACCCTCACATTACAACTTCTTTGATATATAGTCAATTTAGATTATGACCAGAATTTTAGTTTTAATTCATGACCAAAGTTTTGAGTGACAATGTGAATAACTGCTGCTTATGCTTCCCGATAGTTTCAGATACTGATTTATCTCATAAAGAGTTATGGAAGAGAGATTACAACATTCTTTCCTGTATGGGGTTAACTGAGAAATTCTGGGCCATTGTCTCTCTGAGGAAACTGAGATCTGCCTGTGTATAGGAGAAAGACCTTGAAGGCTGTGTACAGAAGCCTGAGCTTTCATTTGACTACCTTGAGTTATAGCAAGCCTTCAGGAACAAATAGAGTTTATAACTCAATTGTCCGCTGTATAGTAGAGTAAATATAAACTACCTAGAACATGCAGAGAGACCAAGGTTGTTTATTTTCTAAAGCTTTCACACATGTACTGTTGTTGGTGTTCTGTCTTGGTCAAGAAATGAAATAAATATGTATTTTAACTGAAGCACTATAATCCTAGAACAAGTGCTGTTTCACAGAAGATGGGACCTTCCGAAAAGTGAGAGGAAAATAAATCACTGTAGACTGTCTTAAGTGTAATTAAAGGCCCAAGAAATTTCAAAAACTCAATAGTGAAAGTGTTGGTTTCCCCATTGGGCTCTATGACAAATGCATCCATTTGGCCAAACGGATGACTTGCATGGAGTGATAATGAGGGAGTCAATATTCCATGGTGACTGGGTGTAGAAAGTGAAAAATCACTTCCTTTTGAACTTTATCTCATGGTTCCTTAGGGCCATTAATTAATAGAAGAATTTAGCCACCACAGTTTTAGTAAGAATTGAGAAGTAGCAAGACTCTGTACTCAGCTAAAAGAGATTATTTTCTTCTCTAGAATTAATGGTGAAGTAGATAAGAAAGATTGCTTCCAAAAGACAGCTCTAAGAAGCACATATTTGAACTGCAAGAGTCTCTATTTTAAATATTTAGTTCTACCTGTATATTAACTTTGTGATAGATTAAATTCATACTGGAAAATGACAACATTGTGACTTTGTTTGCTAACTGATTGCCTGCATATTTATCATTTTTTCTCTCTAGACTTCAATTATATTGAGCTCCATATAGAACTTTGATCAATTATTTTCCTTTGCCTACCTAGGTAAGGTTTACTACCTCCCCAGTATTTACTTCAAAGGCTGACTCAAACACTACCACTTCTGAATATTATCTTCCAAGGATGGCACAGAGAAATAAAATCTAGCAGTAAGATATTTTTATGAGACTGGGAATTAGAAAAATTAAACTCTGCCCTGTACACTCTACTCTGTTCTTCAATGTTAGACATTATAATGCATATTTTAGGTGTACTAACCAGACATAATCCACCAGCCAGGGCCTATGTTTCTCTCTTTTTTTAAATTGATTTTCATTGATATATTTTTATACACATCATGATCACTTAACATCGAGAGTATGTTTCTTAACCATTGTGAACGCTGTCTCCTAACAGCTACTAATTACATCTTTCTTGTGAGGATCACAGAATTGTCATCAGTCAAAAAAAGCCAATTTGGGCTGGAATTGGCTCAGTGGTTCTAGCACCTGCCTAACAAGCGCAAGGTCCTTGGTTTGATCTCCAGTAGCCACATACAACAATACCGAACATTGTGACTCACACCCACCAGCAATCAGTACCATGTACCACAAATGCCAGGCTTGGTGGCTCACACCTGTAATCCCAGCACTCAGGAGGCAGAGGCAGGAGGACTGCTGAGTTCAAGGCTTGCCTGGGCTACATAGTGAGCTCAGGGCCAGCCTGAACTACAAAGTGAGACCCTGTCTTAAAAAAAAAAAAAAGCCAATTCATGCTGAAATGCAAGGCGAATAAGGTTCTTATGCAATGAAAAGAAAAACTTCATTTTACAGTTTTGTCCCGTTTCCCTCTGACCTTCCTATCTCTCACATTTAATAAATCTCTTTAAACATGGGATAAAACTATTGTTCTTTGTTTATTTTAGAATTATTTATGGAACATCAAATAATTCTGACAATGATATTTAAAATATTCCTTGTCCCTGACTTCATGGAGATTATAGTTGAATAGAGAAAGATATTTCATCCCTGGTCAGATATTATCAGTTTGATAATTACATTTATGAGCAATACTTGTGAAGCCAATTCTAAAAGTAAATTTATAATCCATGCTGGATGGTGTTTACAAGAAACTCTGGGCCATGTCAAATGATACTCATCTTCTGTACCTGTGAGAAAGGACGAGGGAAAAGGCAGGGAGGAAGTACCATAAGCCAAAGTGGTCAAGGGAAATAATCCAATTGGTAAAGAAAAAGAGGCACCAAGTAGTTTTTGAAATAATATGGTATTTCATTTGAAAAGAAAAAAAGATGTTTCCACTGATCAGAGCTTGAAACACTTGAGGTATTTTTGGTGAGATGGAAGTCGGTTATAACTTTAGGTAGAAGTACCATGGCACTAAAAAAGATACAGATAGGATTGGAAGCCTTTTAAAGTACATCAGAATGATTTACTAGAGGATTGGTTGTGGAAATTGAGAAAGACCAAAGTGTCAAACTGGTGTCAGATTGCAACATGCAGAATACAATGGATAATGATGTCACTGTACAGATGAATGGAGGACGTGGATGGGGATCAGGGTAAGGGGAAAGGTCATGACACCAGCCTGGGTATGATTCATCTTAGCAGACTTTGAGCTATGAAAGTGCAGTTGTTGATTGGAAATAGGACCAGTGAGAACATAGCAGGTTGAGTACAGCTATGTGAACCATAGTTGTAAAAATGATGCTGAAATCCAGGTCTCCCTGCTGCATATGTGGTAATTAAAGATTTGATCCTGGATTAAATAACTTTGGGTGCAGATCATGTGATAAAAGAACAAATTCTAAGTCTTTGTGCATCAAGGAATGCTAGGCAAATATGCAGTGGAATATTGAAAAATGTGAAGTAACAAGAAATGAGCCAAAAACTTTTTTTGAATGTAATAATATATTGTGATGAAGTGAAAATATTTGAAGTTTGTTGAATGACTTTGGTGTTTCTCAGAAGAAAGTACATAGACAAACAGAAAAAAAATGTGTGGACAGTCAAATTAAAAATGAAGTGAGGTTAAGTCATGAAAGAAAACACAGATGGTCTTTTAAAAATAGTTAATATAAAGCTTCAATTGAATAAGTAAGAGGCACAGGAAAATTGTCCATAACTACATGATTCAAAGCAGGGCTAAAGGTTACACATATCTTAAAAAGCAACTATTAATTAATATTATAATAGCTGAGAAGTGGGCCAGAAATATGCCATAATGCAGAAAGACTTAATTTTACTAGGAGGGTGAAACCTAAGATGATGAGGACCAGGGAAGAGGAGGTGCACACAGATGAGTGTAGTTTGTTTATTTATCTATAATAGAGTATGTTGTGGTCTCAGTGTAACATATTTTATTTTCCCTGAAATTTTGTTATTAAAATAATTGAAGATAGTTTGGGGTAGAATACATAGAAGTATATGTAAAATTCTGCAAGGGATTTTAGAGGATATTAATAAAATATAGGAGGTTTTCTGCACCATGTTAGTTCCATGTCTACTTAGAATAAGACACTTTTTGAAGCAGCAATAGGGAAACTCAAGAAGATTACAAAAGTCCAAGTAAAGTATGAGTAAATTAGTAGCTTGGTACATCTACAATGCCAGAGGTGGAGAGAGTAATGTGTGTGTGTGGGGGGTTGAGGTGGATTAGAAAATTATTAAAATGAATAAGAAAAGGTACTTAACATGAACAATGAATGACATAAGAAGTTAATATATGAAGATTTTAACTGTTTGTGGCAGTAAACCAGAAGTCCTGGTAGGTAGACTAATTATTGTGTGAGAGATGGTAAGGACAAAGTGGAATTTTATAACTAGTTATTTTATACACACACACACACACACACACACTTTTTTTTTTTTTTTTTTTTTTTGAGACAGGGTCTCGCTTTGTAGCACAGGCTGGCCCTAGGTTCTGGGATTACAATCTCCGGCCCAGTTATTTTATATTTTGATTGGTTTGGTGTGAATGGCAAACTCTAGCCTTAAATCAATAATTATTTGCTAAAATTGACAGAAGTTGGTTCTAAATGAAGTCAAGCTACAGAAGATTTCAAGTTTTGGATAGATTTCCTATAGATACTCAGCACAAAGATGATCGCAAAGGGTAGAGTGGACTGAAAGGCAGTAATCTTACTCAATAAAAGGAGACTGATGTATCTTTTTGTTCATATTTATGTAGTCTATGGTACTACTTCAAGGGTACCTTTCCAATGGTACTACTTCAAAGGCACCTTGTTTCTAATATTATTACTACTACTAAATTCATTGTTTAGTTGAACAACTACAATAACTTCTTGATAGACTATGTCCTGGCATATGGATTCAATCCAGTGGTTTCTTTTTACTACAGCAACTTGTTTATTGTGGTTGATTAAAATGTTATCAAACATCTTATTTATTTCATGAAAAGTGTCCTCATTTATTTTTTTACACTGAGGAAACATGTTAATTGTTTTCATCTTTAAGTCAATCATGTCTTTCTCATACATCTCATTACTTTTACAATTATTTATGTAGTATAGTTCTAGGCTCATTTTTAAATTTAATTTATTGGCATTATTATATATACACATCACAATTACACTCCATATTGAGAATTTGTGCCAGTATATGACATGACTTAATTCTCATTTTTCCCCTTCTCCTACCTACCCTACAACCATACACACACACACACACACACATACACACACACACGCACGTATGCACGCATGCACACACGCACGCACATATATCTGGTTTCCTTTTTTTAATCCAGAAATTTTTTTTCCCCCTCAAAATTTACCCCTAAATACCATTTCCCTTTGAATATTTACTATTTCACAATATTGATCATGCATTCTAGAACAGATTTAAAACTTTAGTTTCTTATACCAGAGAACAGATATGATATTTACATGTCTGTGACCTATTTATTTCACTTATGAGTATGTCCTTAAGGTATGTCCATTTGCGAATAAATGATTCATTCTCATTATTTATGGCAGAGTAATACTCCATTTTATTAAAGAAAACACATCTTTTTTATGCAGTCTAGAGTTGATAGGCATTTGGGTTGCTTCCAAGATTTAGCTATCACAAACTGAGCTGGTATAAACATGGGTGTACATATGTCTCTGTGATAGGAATCTTGTAATTCTTTTGAGTATATCCCCAGCAGGGGAATAGCAGGGTCTAATGGGGCCTCTAATCCTAGTTTTTTGAGGAATCTCCACACTGATCTCCATAATGGTTGTACCAGTCTACATTTCCACCAACAGTGGAGAAGGGTTCCTTTTCCTACACAACCTCACCAGCATTTGTTGCTGGCTAATTTCAAAATGGCAGCTGTTCTTTGTGAACTAAGATGAAATCTCAGTGTTGTTTTCATCTGCATCACTTAATGACCAGTGACGTTGGGTATTTCTTCATATACTTCTTAGCTGCTTTTACATCTTCCTCTGCAAAGTTCTGTTCATTTCAGATGCCCATTTTTTGAATTAGGTCTTTAAATTGGGGGGTGGTGGGCTTATTTTTTTTAAGCTCTTTGTATATTCTAGATAGTAACCCATTTTCTGAGGAACAATTGGTAAAAATTTTTTTTCCCATATTGTTGCTTGCCTTATTGCCCTGCTGGTGGTTTCTTTTGCTGTCTAGAAGCTTTGTAATAAGTTGAGATGCCATTTGTGGATTTCTTCTGCTAGTTCTCATGTTATAGAAGTTTTATTCATGAAGTCTTTCTATAAGTAAATGTTTCCAAGAGTGCTACCTAACCTGTTTTGCAGCAGGTTTAGAGTTTCTGTTTCAATATTTAGAACTCTAACTCACTTTGATTTTAGTTTAGTACATGGTGAAAGAGATGGTTCTAGCTTCAGTCTTTGGCAGCTTGAAGCCCAGTTTTTCCAGCACCATTTGTTAAAGAGGCTATCTCTCCTTCATTGAGGACTTTTGGCTCCTTTGTCAAAAATGATGTGGCTTAGTGTATCTGGAGGTTTTTCTGAATCTTCAAATCTGTTCCACTGATCCTCAGGTCTGTTTCTTCGCCACTACCATAACATTTTATCACAGTGGTTTTGTAGTAAAGTTTCAAGTTGGGAATAATGATACCCTCTGCCATGTCCTTGTTTCCTAGAATTGCTTTTTGCTATTCTAGATCTTTTATGGCTCCAGATAATTTTTTGTATGATTTTCTCTAGATCTTTTAAATAAGCTGTGGGGATTCCAATTGGGAATGCATTGAAACTATATAGTAGTTGTAGGAGTAAAGTCATTTTGACCATGTTAGCTCTTCCTATCCAGGAACGATGGTGGTCTTTTCATTTTCTGATATCCTCTTCTATTTCCTTTTCCAGAATATTGTAGTTTTCAGAGTAGAGATCCTTTACTTCCTTTGTTAGAGTGACTCCTACATATGTCTTTTTTCTGGGTGCTATTTTGAAAGAAACTAACTTCCCAATTTCTTTCTCAATAAATCTGTTATTTGTGGATAAAAATGCAATTGAACTTTTTTTTTTTTTTGAGATAGGGTCTCGCTTTGTAGTACAGGCTGGCCATGAGCTCACTATGTAGCCCAGGCAAGCCTCAAACTCAGCAATCCTCCTGTCTCTGCCTCCCAAGTGCTGGGATTATAGGCATGAGCCACTACACCTGGCAAAATGCAATTGATTTTTGAGCATAAAGTTTGTATACAGCTACCCTACTAAATTTGGTGAGTAAATCAAGCAATTTTTGGTGGAATTCTTAGGATCTTCTAGATGAGTATCTTGTCATCAGCAAACAATGACAATTTAGATTCTTTTTTTTCTCTATCCTTATTCCTTTTATTTCTTTCTCCTATCTAATTGCTGTGGCTCTTGTTTCTAGCAGTATATTAAACAGGAGCAGTGATAGTGCACATCCTTGTCTTGTTCCTGATTTTAGTGTGGAAATTTTCAGTTTTTGACCTTTTAAGAGGACGGTTGCTGTTTATTTCTCATAAATAGCTTTCATTGGGTTGAAATAACAGTCCATCTATTCTGATTTTCTTTAGGGTTTTAATCATGAATGGGTGTTGGATTTTGTCAAAACTTTCTCTGCATCTATTGAGATGACCATATGATTTTTGTCCTTGAGTCTGTTGATATAGTGAATTATTGATTTATGTTGAACCATCCTTTTTGGCTTGAGTTTCTAGGTTCATTTTTTTTTTTTTAGCTCCTAGAATATGCTAAATACTTTTTCTGGATCTTAGTCTTTAGATATAACACTTTTAATAACTTTAATTCCTTAGTACTGTTCTCATTCCTGATTCACAATGTATATAGAGATGACTTACACATCATCCCCTTGAGTTTCAATTATTTAATGTTTCCTAAGTTCAATACCAGTATATATTTTGCCAAAACAAACTCATGAGGAATGCATGGTGAGTGCCTAGTAAATGCACATAGTTTTGGGATTCACTTTTAGCATCTGTATTTTTTACTATGGTAATGAATTAATATCCTGACGTTGAAGAAATGTCAGCAAAATATTTCTCTGTAGGATACTAGCCTGGGAGGGAATACAAGTTTCATTTGAAAAATATTGTCTTCACTTGAAGTATTTGACAGCTTTATATAGTCTATTTTAATATCTAGAGACATATGGGTGAATGTATAGATTGTTTTCTCTGCATATAACATTAAATTGAGTATTAAGACACCCCAGTACTTGCATATATGTTTGCTTCTTTTAGTAATTGAGTCTTTTACCAGATGAATTGTATATTTCAATTGTTGATAAATTAACATCACTTTATTCATGTTTAATTTTGAATGAATAAACATACACATACTACAGAATAATTGGACATTGCTAAGTGTGCAGAACCAATGAGTCACATTTACTGTCATTTGCAAAGTGTCCTTTTTAAAGTATAAAGGTTATGTTGACTACCTGTATATCTAGAAATTTTAAGAAAAACAGCATCTCACTGAAAATATACAATCCACTCAAGGGAATTCAGCCCACTTTAGAATAAACATATTGACATGAGTAATGTCAGAAAATGAGTTATGTGTTTGATTTATATTCCTCATTTCCTGGTTCATGAATACATTCCTGTTTGTCATGATATGATCAGGTTGTTTAAAATTCATTATAGATCAACTTTCTATCTGTGTTTGCTTCATCCAGTAGAGAGGATCTAGTTCTGATGATGCATTGGTCATTGAGATTTCTGTGTTGTGAGGAGTCTGCTACCATATTCTCAGCTATTATGCAAGTTGGAGAGGTGGTTTATGATTGTAAGAAGGGGTAACTGATTTGGGCAAAGAATGCAAACTGACTTAAAACCTCCAAATTTTTAAAATTCTATATAATCTTAAGTTATTCTTTGACATAATTAAGGGAAGAATCTATTTGTTCCCAAGGATTTGTTAAATTTTACTAATGTAAATAAGTAACCTTATTACCCATTATAATTTCAATTATGAGCCTGACAGAATGTATTGTCATAGTCTGTCACAGTTCAATTACAACTAAAGGTTTATCAGTTACTTCATTAAAAATTGAGAAATTAATGCCGGACGTGGTGGCTCATGCCTGTAATCCCAGCACTAGGGAGGCAGAGAGAGGAGGATTGCTGAGTTCGTGGTGGCTTGCCTGGGCACCATAGTGAGCTCAGGGCCAGCCTGAACTACAAAGCAAGACCCTGTCTCAAAAAGCAAAAAAAAAAAAAAAAAAAAAAAAAAAAAAATTGAGAAATTATGTTTTGAGACATTGATCAATTCTGCTTCAAGTTCTCATACAAATATAATTAACAAAATATCTATTCCTAGTATTTTATCTATTTTTAAAATATCTTTAACTCTGTTATTTGCATAAATATTATTTCTCATTGATGTCATTCATTGAAAATCTCTTTGCATTTATTCATGTAATAGAAATGAAAAGATCTCTTTAAATCCACTATTTATTTTTAACTCTTCTGATGAGTATGTTAAGCTATTCCCTGATTTTTTTACTATATTTATTTTGTACCCATCTATTTGGTTGTTTTTTTAGGTTGTTCTTTTTTTGTTGTTGTTGTGCATGGATATTATCTGCATTTTCTACTGGATTTTTAGTACATTAATTTTTTACTTAAATGTTACTGACAGCCAACATCTCGGATGAATTTGTTGAGTGATTTGTCTTCTCTTATGTAGTGTGTGTGTGTGTGTGTGTGTGTGTGTGTGTGTGTGTGTGGTGGAGCAATGTGCAGAATAGTAGAACCTAAAGATAAATACTATTTATTCCTAGAAATATATACACCCTTTATTCATTAAATTTAACATAAGTATCAACTACTATGTTTGCTTGGGTTTTGTAGCCACTATCATGAAACTCATTGTATCATTGGTTTACATTTCCCTAATGATGCTTTTCATGTAGTCTGGTAACTGACTTCAAATATCATTTTCTCCACTCTTCACTTGATCTTAGCCAAAAGGCCAAGAAGCGATTTTTTTTGTCCACTCTTTTTTTTTTTTTTTTTTTTTTTTTGAGACAGGGTCTCGCTTTGTAGTTCAGGCTGGCCCTGAGCTCGCTATGTAGCTCAGGCAAACCTTGAACTCAGCAATCCTCCTGTCTCTGCCTCCCGAGTGCTGGGATTACAGGCGTGAGCCACTATGCCCGGCTTTTTCTCCACTCGTAAACACACCATTGGTTTGCAGTCATTCCTGCATGGCAAGGCAGAGAGGGGATCCTCTAGTCTTGGGCTTTTTAGCAATAAACTGCTACTACATGTTACATGGTTTTGGTAGATTTGTAGTAATATGAAGAAGTATTATCTGTCATGCCAGATCCTTAGTTTTAGGACAGAACTGAATGCTAAAAGTGTTGACTTCCTGTGTTGTTGCACCTTAAACTGAAGGTAGCCAAGTTGCTTTGTACCCTTGCCAAGCCCTCTTTTGAGACTCTCCCTTAAAGATACTGATTTGTTTCTTATATTTATTAATTTTTATTGTGTCAGCAACTTGGGTATTTTTGACCTGTTTTTAAGGACAAATATTTCATTTTCCATGAGGGGATGTGTCAAATATGGCAAGAAGCCTATTTGGCTTTCCTGAAGTAAGTGTCATTCTCCCTTCTTTGTCTGCTCTAAGACGGAAAATTCCATCTTGTCATACATCTTACACTCAATGGTTCTTAATAGTACCAAAGAAGACTGTGGAGATAATCTTCTAAGTGTTACTGTCTACTTTTGTTACTGAGCTCTCTAAAGATCTTTAATGTCATATCAGTGCACATGTAGTCTGTAGCAGCCTCCTGAAAATGTAGGTCTCTCTCTCTCTTTTTTTTTTCTTTTGAGACAGGGTCTCGCTTTGTAGTTCAGGCTGGCCCTGAGCTCACTGTGTAGCCCAGGCAAGCCTTGAACTCAGCAGTCCTCCAGTCTCTGCCTTCCAAGTGCTGGGATTACAGGTGTGAGCCACCACACCCAACTGTAGCTCTCTCTCTTTTTTTTTTTATCGCAACCTTCAAATGACATTACTTTTTTTTTTTTTTTTTTTTTTTTTTGAGACAGGGTTTCTCTTTGTAGTTGAGGCTGGCCCTGAGCTCACTATGTAGCCCAGGCAAGCCTGGACCTCAGCAATCCTTCTGTCTCTGCCTCCCAAGTGCTGGGATGACAGGCGCGAGCCACTACGCCTGGAACTGTGGTATGGGGTATTAATTACTTGTGGTCTTGAGTCACCATGCCCAGCATTGTATGTGGTTACTGGGATTGAACGCAGTACCTTGTGCTTGCCAGGCAGGCGCCGGAGCCACTGAGCTAAATCTCCAGCCCGAAATGACATTACCTTTTGTCTTATGCTCTGACTTTGGGAAAAAAAAAAATTGCATGGGTTTCATGGCTTGCCACATTTCAGGCATTCTCTTTGCTCTGAGCCTTTTTGGAGAATTAATAAGAAAATTATAATTTTGAATTGTGAGTCCTTTCCATTAGACTGGAAAACACACCCTCCTCATCTTTTTGGATCTGAGTTGGAAGAGGAATTTCTGTAGTTTTTTTTTACTATATAAGCTTCATTTTTAAAATTCAGTGTTTTTTATAAATGACACATTTACCTGATTTAAAGCCATGTAGTGCACTTAAAAATTATCTGGCTATTCCCACAAGTAAGTCTTTCTTTTCACAGGTAATCCCACAGGTTATATTTAGATTTTACTTCTAGTATTTCATTTTGAAATCATAAGCAAATTTATATTTATTTTATCTCCAGTCTTTTATGGGAAAATTTTTTCACACAAAATAGCTTTCTTTTCATTTTCCTTTTTTTTTTTTTTACTTAAACTACAAATCCTATATTTGCATATCACTGTTTAAGCCTTAATAGTAGTCCACATTATTTACCACCTTATCCCACTTCCGTTAAACATTTGATTTGCTACCACTCATTTGCATACAATTCAAGCAAATAACTGAAACACACGAGAACAAAATGTTGGAGGAAAGTATTCTAGAAAGACAGAAACTGGAAAGTTCAAATATTGAAATTACCTAATGTGCTTGATAGTAGATGATTAGTTCGGGGTTAGATAACTTTTAAGAGACAGAAGCCCTATTTATGACCAAATAATATATACTGTGATCTATTTATTTATTTCCTGCCATTGTCATGATTAGCTCTTGGAAGATGAAGTGAGAGAATGATGTGACATGGCTGGGACATCAACATTCTGATGCTTGCAGTCTGCTGAATAAAGATGCTATCTTATATCTTCATGGTTTATATGATTTTATTGGGCTTGTAACTTTTGTGTTGCTACTCAAATATCACAGAGCCAGTTGAAACAGAAAGTTAGTAAAAAATAAAATAATTATGATTTGACCTACATTCCAGCTTTCCTTTTATTCTTCTGCTGCAAGGATATATTAGGGAAGGTATACCAGTTGTTCTTCTGCCTTCATTGTTACAATTTACCACATGGTTAGTCATCACTAAGTACTTTATCATTTCCTCAAATCTCTAATTTCCTATAGCTCATGAAAATGATTTCAAAGTTTAATGCATCCCTCTGGTTATTTCTAGTGTTAATAAGAGTAGTCTCCTGTAGTTATATTTCCTATTTTATTCCTAGTTATGAATATCAGAATATTAGATTTAAATGTTTGGCCCACAAATTTTTTACACACATATTTTAAAATAAACTTGTTTGAAAAGTTTTTTTGTAACATGACATGTTCCAGAGCACATCAAATATGTCTTATGAGTGGATCATAAAGCGGATTTTGCTAAAGACAGACAGGGCTATGGTACATGTATTGATACAAGCAAGTCATAGCATCAGTTAACACTATGTTTATTTAGTTAAGTGACTATTGACTGATAACCTTCTAAGCAGAAGAAACTTTTCTACACATCAGAAATCCAGCAGTCAGTAAGGAGACAATGTCTTTCTTATGGAATAGTTTATATCAATTAAGGCATCATGTTGAGTTACCGTAAAATAATTAAATTTGCTTTATGTATTTTTTGGAAAATGTCCTGGTGGAAGGAACAAAGAAGTTTTGCAAGAAGTGGTTTTTTTTATGATATAATTAAATAATTCTCTGAAATGATGCTGTTTTTGATCAGCACCTTGAATATTGTGTGCAGCCTGAGAAAATGTATGCAGATTTGTTTGCAGGAGACTTTTAGATATGGGGGAAACAGGCAGAAATATCCCTGACATAGTTGAGAAATGAGGAAGTCAAACATCCTTGAATGCAGTAAGTAAAGGGAGAAAGCAGTAGGAGCACAACTAATGAGTCATTTACTGGATTGATAAGTGATGTTTGTTAAACCATAATAAAATCTGCTAACCTACACTGCAAAGTAGATCTACGATGATATCTTGCATGTTTGAGCTGCTTGGTTTGAGGCTTTGTGAATGTTGGGAATCTGCCTGTCTTTAGTCTGTTACTTTATGTTCTATGGACTTTGGATTGTACTTCATTGCATGAGGAGTCTGGAAACTAAAACAGTGTTTTTTAAAATTTGTTTATTTCTTTCTAAAAACATTGTTTCTTCCACATTTAGTAGTGTAAAATGATGAAGTTCTACTTCAGAGAATAGTCACCACAGTTGTTTTATCTTTCACTTTACTCTGACACTCAGGAAATTGGACATATAAAAAAATGAGAGAATGAAAAGCGGAGTTAGAAATGTGGACACTGAATGTGTTAGAAAAGGAAAGTAATTGGATGGCCATAAGAAGTGGGGGAGACTGCACTCCAGGTCAGTTTCCTTCTGCAAACCTCCAAGCTCACTCTGGAGGTGGTTGTTGGATTTTAATGCGTAAGTCTTTCAGCTGTTTTTTAACCCAGAACCTTTCATGTCATAATAATTTGTTGAGTGATGCAAGACCTTCTAACCTTGGTAAATGAATGAACTGGAATATAAGAATCTCAACCAATCTTATTTAGTATTCTCTGCTTGGCTAATTTTGAGACATGTATTGCTTATTCCTTGGAAACAAGTCTCAGTGTAAGTCGCCGTTACCTACAATGGTTAATTTACTAAGGAGTAACCCATTCTCTTATTTCTGGCTTAGGTTCACAGTTCACAGTGATTACATTCCTCATGGGGAGTTGGTATATGTGTGTAACACAACTCAACACTTCCAGTACTTTCCCTTCCTTTCTGCCCCTCTTCATTTCTTGGTCCCTTCACTTTTGTGAAAGATCTGTCTCCCTATTTTCTGGTATCTCTCTTTTATTTTGCTCTTCTGTTATGACTCATGCTTCTCATAGAAAAATCATATCTTATTATGTATTGTGTTTAGATGCCCCACAAAACCTCATGCACATGGAGGGGGCTTTTTTGGAAATGGCTGCAGCTAGAGTGTTTGATACTGGTATTAAAGACATGCAGTTCCTAAACCACTACATTTGAGTGATTGATTTGTCATTGCCCTAATCCAAAAGTCTGAAAATGATAGGAAGGGCAGAAAGACGTAGTTAAAATCCCTTGTTGGTTTTAGCTGGTTCTGCCACTGTAAACTGTTGTCTTCTGTCACCCTGCCTTGGAACCACTGGTTATGGATTGAAACCTCTAAGAACTATGAGCTAAGTGAATTAGCTCCTAATTTATCCTGCCTGCCACATCTTCACTGAGCCTCTTGTTCTTTAAATCAACTTTGTGTATCACCCACCTACATACAATTTCTTGATTCAGTTTGATTTCTAGCAAATACACCTTGTGACAACTTAAGAGAAAAAGTTATAAGGAATTGTGATACAAAAAATACAGTAACTGTACTAATGAGTACTCAGTAAATGCAGGTCGCTCAAGAAAAAGAGAAGGAAACTATCCTTACTATTCAGTACAAGATTGGTTATATTCAAATACATTAAAACACCAACATCTTTGCTGTACTTGATTTTCCAGGCTGTGTAAGTATTGTTGGGGGTCTCTTAATGCTTATATGATACTTGAGGCAGGGAAGCATATGTAGAAGATTCAATTAGTGATTTCATTATAGATACGGACTCATTGAGCAAGAATCTCCAGCTGTGGCTCCGGTAACTGGAGATTACAAATGCAATTATCCAGTTCTTACATACATATATATGCTGCAGTGGTTAGAAGGCATAATGACGTGGAAATTCAAAGCACTACTTCTAATCCTCAAATGCTCTCTATCAAAAAAAAAATGCTTGTAGTGCTACCACATCCCTGAGTAGTGAAAGTTGGATATTACAAATAAAACATAATTAGGTAATCAGAGTGACTGGATGTTTTATATGCTTGAGCATTCACCTGCTCAACTAATTTTGTACAGTGATCATTTCTACACATTAATCATATTTTAGTCCTAAGTGATAAAATTACAAAGCTAGGTCAAGAATATATTACTTCCCAGTTTTATTTCCTGGTTTCCATCCCCAAATTTCACAACTCTCCTATGCATATTTAAAAGAAATATAGCATACTTTCATTTATTAAAATGTAAAATAAGTGATCTCTTTTGCAAATATAAGTGTTCAAAAACAAAGCAATCAAAACTACACTGCCCAAAGCAAAGTCAAGAAATTTTTGTCATTTTTCTTTTGTTTGGCTTTATATTTTGGGGTCTTATGCTTAAGTCTTTACTTCAGCTTGTTTTGATTTGGTGTCCAGTGCCACAAGCTAATGTGGATATTGACTTCAAAATGTTATTAATGGTGATAATTTTTATTTCCTGGTTATATATTCATAACACATTTGATGATGATTGACTTTATATGGATGAGTTTGTTTCTGACCTGTCATTTTTTTCATAGGTGTATATGGGTGTTTTTAAGCCACTACCATACAATGTATCTTACTATAACTTTGTAGTACATTTTGAAATCACACGGGGTACTCCTTTCAGCATTGTTCTGGCTCACGATTACCTTGATTATGGATGGTCTGTAGTTGTGCCGGATGAATTCATATTTTTCATCTTTGGTTCATATTAGAAAACACCTATAAATGCTCCTTTTTCTGCCAGGCGATATGGGAGACAGCATAGTTGAGAACAATCCCTCCTGGGAATTCCGTTGGACAAGGAAGACAGAGTTGCAATAGTCTGCTTCCTTAGCATAGATTTGAGAGAAACCAATGTAAGGTTTTAGTTACTTAATGTTTTTGTTTGTTGCTCTTTGCGTTTTCAAACTGAAGATTTAAGTGTGTTGTTGTGGATAGAACTATGATGTGCACCAGCACTGGACCTACACAGAGGTTGCCCACCTGGCTGAAGTTCTAATTCTGATGGCTGGGAAGGGCACAGTGAAATACACTGGGGTTTGGAGAGGGCGGTGCTGTCTTCTCCGTTCTACAGGCAGACAGCATCCTGTGTTCAAAGAGAGCACAAAGAATTCTCATTCTGACAGAACGCCAAAGAGTTAAGAAGGTGCTTCTGTTAAAATGCTTTAAGAACACTGTCTTACAATTAAAATAATTTGAGGGCTGAAGATTTAGCTCAGTGGTTCCAGTGCCTGCCTCATAAGTGCAAGGTCCTGAGTTCAGTCCCTGGTAACCACATACAGTAATAGAGGAGGTGGTGACTCACGCTCAGCAGCAATCAGTACCACGTACCACAGTGCTGGGCATGGTGGTTCATGCCTGTAATCCCAGCACTCAGGAGGCAGAGGCAGGAGGATTGCTGAGTTCAAGTGTAGCCTGGGCTACATAGTGAGTTCAGGGCCACTGAACTACAAAGGGAGAATCTGTCTCAAAATTAATAATAATAATAATAATAATTATTATTATTATTATTATTATTTGAGGGAAGATATTTACTGTCTATATCAGAATTATTGGAGTAATGATGCTTTATGATAACAATTGCTTAATTATAAAGTTGGTATTTAAAATATTGTGTTTAAATTTCTTATCATTAAATTATTTTATTTTTTAACTTTAAATTCTGTTAGATTTTCAAAAATGCAATGTGCTTATTAACAAGATTATGAGTACATGTGTGGAGAAAAATTAGTTTATTCAGAGTCTATAGCCCGCTTTTCTCCCAACTACTTTTTCCTCAGTTACTTTACTTGCTGGGCACTATATGTATCTTACATATTGATTTCTCATTCTAATTTTCCAACTTCATATGAGGGGCTCTGAACTAATACACATGTATGATATACTTGCATTTGAACAAGGATGTGCTATTTTCTAAATCTTTAGCTCCATGATTCAACTTTAAAATATTCTTCCCTTCCTGTCCATACATGAAATCTGTTCTGCATGCTCTGTGAAATGTGCACTCTTACTTGTTTTACATTGTAACAGAGATGTTGCTCAGATCTCAAATTTTGTACAACAAAACTCATGTTGCTACCAAAGTTACAACTCTTCAGATTGTCAAATCAAGGTTAGCTGTGAATTCCACGGTGAGAGAATCTGCACAGCTTGCTAAACGTTACCTGGATTTACATGCATCCCCTCTAAATCAGTGAACTCCATTGCCAGAGATATCACTCAGCTACTCAAAAGAAAAATCTTTTGTAAAGCTTTTATGCTCCTTAGTTTTGTTTTTTTTTTTAGTTGTTTTGCAAAAATGTCTGAAGTTTCTAAGGTAGAATTCAAGGAAAGTTCCAGCTGATAATGAAGTTTTCAGAAAAGCTCGTAAACCCTGAATAGTAGAGAAGACTACAATAGATGTGTGTCTGAAAAAAAGGTTCCCCTTTTTGTGAAATAATTTTTATTACCCAGTTATTTTAGGTTCAGTGTATACGAAAAAAAAAGCACTTCTAAAATATTTAATTACTCAAATATTAAAAAGTAAATTAATCTTGCAGTTGTGGTATAGATGTCATAGTTTAATTTCTTCTGGCTCTATTGTGTGGTTTGAACTGTGTATTTTGGGTTATTTAACTTTTTAAAAATGACAAATACATATTACTGATCTTGTCTTTCATTTTTGCCAGTCTTTGAAGAAAGTATTATGTAAATTTATTTCTTTAAATGGATAGTTATTTCTATATCAAAATTAGGCATTAATATATGCATAAAGGAACATTGTATGATGAGCATTACAGTATTTCCTCTGTTATACACATAAAACCTAAGACATTTCTGGAACAGAATCCCAGCAAATATTTTTGTGAATGATTACTTTCTTCCTAAGCAATGAGTTAGATGAACAGCCTCTCCTTTATTATTATACTTTTAGACAAAAATGTGCATTGGAAAGATGGATAATCAGAACTCATTAGTTTAATACTTGATTATGTATGGAGAAATCTGTTAACAGTAGTATCATTGGGCTAGTGATATAGATCAGTGGTGCTATGCCTGCCTGGCAAGCTCAACGTTCTGTGCTTGAACCCTGGTGCATAAAGGACTAGTCTCTTAATACCACAATTTCATTAACAAGTGGTCTGGCTGGAAACCACAAAGCACAGTAATTAAGACGGTTTATGCTTAATTTAACCAGGTTCAAAGAACTTGCAACATCAATTGAAAATAGACTAATGTAAGTCTCAACACTTACAACAAGCATCTTTTTTAAGAAAATAAAAAAATGTAGACTAGTACAACCATTATGGAGATCAGTGTGGAGATTCCTCAAAAAACTAGGATTAGAGGTTCAATTTAACCCTGGTATTCCCCTGCTGGGGATATACACAAAAGAATTACAAGATTCCTATCACAGCAACATATGTGCACCCATGTTTATAGCAGCTCAGTTTGTGATAGCTAAACCTTGGAAACAACCAAAATGCCCATCAACTCTAGACTGGATAAAGAAGATGTATGTTTTTCTTTAATAAAATGGAGTATTACTCTGCCATAATGATGAGACTGATACTCAGATGGATGTACCTTCAGGACATACTCATAAGTAAAATGAATAGGTCACAGATGTATAAATATCATATATTTTCTCTTGTATGGGAAACTGAAGTTATAAATGTGCTTTAGAATCCATGACTGATATTGTGAAGTAGTAAATATTTAAAAGGTATTGGGGTTTAGGGGTAAATAATGAAGAAAGAAAAAAATGATGGTAAAATAAAAGGAAACAATGTTTTGTTTATAGGGGCGGGGTTAGGTAGGATTGGTAGTGGAGGGGGAAAATGAGAACTAAGTTGTGTGATATACTGGTACTAATTGTCAATGTGGAGTGTAATGTGACTTGTACATATAATATACCAATAAAATATACAAAAATAATAAAAAATGTATAAAATTTTAAATTCCAGTGCAGTGCAGGATATAAAAAGAAAATACTCTAGGTAACACTTATATGTAACACATATGAGTGTGAGAAAAATGACAAATTTGGTATGTATGTATGTATGTATGTATGTATGTATGTATGTATGTATGTATGTATTGAGACAGGGTCTCGCCTTGTAGTTCAGGTTGGCCCTGAGCTCACTATGTAGCCCAGGCAAGCCTTGAACTCAGCAATCCTCCTGCCTCTGCCTCCCGAGTGCTGGGATTACAGGTGTGAGCCACAGAGCCTGGCATCTGTGGTATGAGGTACTGATTGCCAGTGGGTGTACCACGCCCAGTATTTTTGCATGTGGTTACCGGGGGTTGAACCAGGGACCTTGCACTTGCGAGGCAGGCTCTGGAACCACTGATCCAACTCTCTGGCCCAGCTATATATATTTTGATGGAACTGAGTTCATAGAAATAACATGCATTAGTTCTAATTTGATAAAAATGAAGTATGTTGAGATAGAACAAAAAATGAAATTGTCTTGCATTATTAAAATATTGTCAAAATCTCATTACATATAATAATATTAAGTTAAAACTTCAAATCTTTAGTCACTTCTTTAATGATATATTTTAATCTAAGATTGTATATGTAGATTTAAAAAAACACACATTTGCAAAAGAAGGAAAAATGAAAGCATGTTTGCACATCTCCTTTGCTCTGTTCTCCTCTTCTATGTTCTTAGAAATGTATAGTGGTCATATATGTAGTCTTTCTTTTCATTATTGGACCTTTTGCTCTTTTTTTTGCCCAATTATTTATCTCTCTGGTTAATTTCACTATCCTTTCTTTTTCAAAAGACCAAATAGATTTTGCATTCTCTTCATTGCTTGCCATATACAATATAAAGTCTATTTTTACAAAACTCTCTTGACTGGGTAGAATGGTGGAAAATTTGCTGAATATGTCTGTGTGCCTATGATCTCCTGTACATATTGGTGGAGCCATCTGGAAAATTTCCTGTCATATCTGGCACCTGACAAGCTGTATCCTCAAAAAATGTACTTAATGCAACTAAATGCCCTATTTTCAGGGAAATCAAGGTACACATATGCACACATGCACATATATAATCCTAAACACACACATATACAAACTCATATAGTATTTTTGTATAAGTCTCATAAGATGAATTATGGGGAATAATCTTAAGGACAAATACTTGGTCAGAGGCTTGTTTCTGTATCCTCTGTTCAAAATGTCTAGTATAAAAAGACTGTCAAATCTCAAGAATGTAACCATGTCCAGTTAAAATTTAATTCCTTTACATTGTTAAAATAAGGGTTATTTAAGTAATATTTTAGCCATCCATAAATAATGCATTTGTTACTAATTAACAGCTTCTCTATTACCTTCTCAACTTCTGTTTACAAGTATCTTCAGATATTTCATAAAATTTAAATCTGTAGATATAGTTGAAGAGAAAAGTAGTCAATTATTGAGACTTGTTTTAACAGGATTGTGAGATGTCTTATTTTATAGAATAAAAATACTTATTTGCATGCCGATTATAAAGGATGATATGTAAATTTTATTAAATATTTCATTCCTGTGTTATTCTCAAGAGGATCAATCTTACACAGAATTTGTTTCTTGCTGGTCTGTAACTACTGGTAAAACATGGCCAGAGATTGCTGTTGGGAAGAGGTTATGCATACAGAAATGTTGTCAATCTATTATTTGTAATATGTTTGCATATATATTATCCTACTAAGAAAATAAATATGTAAGTGGTTTTACTATTTATATAATTATAAGAATGATACAAATATTGAAGATTTGTACCAGTACATGACACATCTTGATATGTTGAATGTGATCGTAATGCATATATGAAATGTACCATTAAAATCAGTTTAAAAATGAAATTTAAAAGAAAGAATGATACTAATAAACCACTTTGGAAATTAAGTGATGAAAGCACAGTATTACTTGAGCTAAATCCTGGCCCGGCTTTTCTTGGGACTAGTGATCCACTCATACTCTGAAATTTATATAACACTGAAATGCAAAGTGGAATTTTATGGAGCATATTAATTAGGGCTCTGCAGAAAGACAAAACCAATGGGATTTGTATACACAGATATTTGAGAAGAAACTTATGAGAGGAATTGGCCCAATAATTATGGAGACTACAGCAACCCTTTTTGCAGGACCTGAGATATCAACAACACAGCTTAGTCCAACTCTGAAAGGTGCAGAACCAGGGAACATTATGGTGTTATCCTTGGTCTGAGTCTGACGACCTGAAAAACCCAGAGAAATGCTGTTGTAAGGGCTAGAGTCCCAAGGCCGGAGAGTGCAGTGGTAGAAAGAGGATTGTCTGAATTCCAGAAGAATTAAGAAGTGACTTTCTTTCCTTTGGTTCCATCTCCAGCAGGTTTTATGCAACCCCATACACACTGAAGAAGGATTTTTGCTAATGGCTTCACTAGCTCAGCACCACTCTCCTCTGAAATCATCTTCCTGGATGAACTCAAAGGTAATGTACAAGTTCTTCTAATATTCCTTAGTGCCATCAGGATAACAGCTAAGAAAATGAAATCAGGCTGTCTTTCTCTGTTTTTCTTATTTTAAAAGAAATATTGTTCAACTTAATATTGTTTAAACAACATTGTCTATGCTTGTTTGTCTACACTTGTACTTCTATTTCTTTCTGTTGTGCCAGTAAAGCTTTAACTGATGTCACTCCTTTAAAATCTTTCTTGTAAGTAATAGAAATTAAGCATCCAATGATATATTCAATAGTGAATTTCAGATTCTCCACTGCTTTAAACTGGCAACAGTGGTTAAAACCACTGGGCCATAGATTCCAGTCAGTGATACCAACAAAATCATGGATACAACCCTTTTCACTTGATCATTTGGATATTATAGTTCAGATTCTTTTTTTGTCTCATAGGTAGCCCTTACACATTTCCTAGTTATGTTTTCTTCCCTCTACCTAATAACTTTATGTTGATATTTCCTAAGAATCAGTGCTTGCAGAACTTTCCTCAATCTGTCTCTATTTACTCTCAGTGATCTCACCTTTCTACCTCTAAATAGCCTATTTATGACTTCAAATGTAATATTCTTATCTTTACTCTGTTTTAGTAATGCTTAAATCCAGCTATGTTCTCTTTCTTTCTTTCTTTCTTTCTTTCTTTCTTTCTTTCTTTCT